>KN472185.1:0-13513 GCA_000787095.1 Periophthalmodon schlosseri | reverse complement strand
CCGCTCCCTCGCTTCTGACAGCGTGACTGACAGCACTCCAGACACAGCTCTATTTACTCTGTCCTTTTCTTGTCATGGATTAGGGAACAAACAGCAACAGAGGAGACCAAAGGAGAGGAAATGTGGGCTCACCTGGACCCAAGCCCCTCGGCGGTTTATTAAATGTGCCTTTATTTCAACAGGAAAAGTGTGAACCGACTTGTCTTATGAGACCGTTACAAAGATGTTCAACCTGGAGACTCAAATGAAAACAATATACCTCACAAAACAGTGAGTGATATACAATTATGACTTATGTATGATAGACGGTGGTGGTGGTGAAAGCAAACAACAAAATTGAAACAAAATGAAACTGAGCTTCTGCAAAGATGGTGCTGCGGTGGAGAAGAGCACAGCTGAACTGAATGGAGAAGTGGAGGGCGGAGTTTAAAACGAGTTGGCTGAGCGGTGATAGGCTGAAAGGTGAGCAGGGCAGGTGAGGCAGCAGGGAGTAGTCTTACAAACTGAACCTGTAGCTTAATTTAAATGAAAACATTTCATTGATGAAAAAGGCAAGATATGGAGAATGGCAAATCGTGTTTATTGGCCAGGGACAGTCTATTTGAATGAGTATAAATGAGATGATTCTTGTGCCTGAGTCATACTTAGCATAATTATTCATTATGACTCAGGCACAGTGCACACTTAGTGTAGCTCATTAGACCGAGCCAACAAACAGAAACGGCAAACAATAGGTGTGTTAGCTTCAGTGTAGTTAGCTCCTCCCTTCAGACAAATATAAGGCAGTGTCCAGCAGTAAATCTGACCACAGCTGAAGAAGGCAAGACACTGGATGAGCAGCCAAACGTCTTCACTCCTACAACTCTTTGTCCAGTTGACAGATTTTCTATTTTTCTTTTACTATGGCTCATACCTGGACGACCGAGGGCTTACACAGATGTCTTGCCCAAAGACACAGTGACAGCAAACACCACTCTGACACTGAGCCACTGCCAATGAGGGGTGTGAGATGCACCTTAACAAGCCTGAACACTACAGACTGAAAGCTCCGAGTCTGATTTGGCACATTTACACAACAGCACTGTACTGCACAGAGAGACTCTGCCCTTTACAAATAAACTCCTAAAGTATTTGGTCTAACGCCACTGCAGGTGAGTCCATTAAAATACGACCACTCCAATAGAACACAGCAGTTAGTGTGTAAATTATGACTAAGCTGCATTTTCTGCACTCAGCCCCCTTTCATGTCTCCTTCCTGTGTACGGAGGCATTCGCTGTGTAGGAGCCAGAATAAATGCTATCTATAGCTCGCCTCTTCGCCATGGGCCAGGATAAAATATGGATGTGTCGCAGGGCTGCAGCAGCAGAACATGCAGAGCAGAGTGGTGACCTCTAAGTGCTCCAGACAGACACTACCTCCTGTTAGATAAAAACACATTATCATAGGACAGTAGACTCCTCACGCAACGCCGTTTTTAAACAGTGTTTTTAACTTGTGTGGTACTTGAGAAGACAGTGACCTAAAAATGTATGAATGAATAATTCCATGAGTACAGCCTGATAAGAAACACCTGAAACTCAAAATGTAAAAACTGTGAGCAAAACGTCTGTCATGAAGACAGCAGCAGCTCTCAGTGCTGTACATGTCATGTTCTGTACGGTTTATATTTGAGGAAGAGTTTGCTGGAGCTCGTGCAAAGGAAAAATGCACAGTTTGTTTAGCACAGTCCTGTAAATTTCAGTTTGGACTTTCTCAGCTTTCCTGCTTCAAAAAGATTTTCTCCTGTTCTTGTTTTTCTTTTTGCCTTTTGAAGTGAATTCTTGATGCTGTTAAGATGTTGTTCGTGACAGAATTACAACATCAAATATGTTTGTTGCCTACAATTCTTGTTGAACATTTCTCAGGCTCCTTCATGTGAACACTAGCAACATCCCAAAGGGTTTGGAGGAGCTCGGGACAGGTTAGAGTCACAAGTAACGTGGATTTAAATATACGTCCTTATTTTACGATTTGAAAGCAGGTGCCCGGCTTTGAATTCTGAAAACAAGGTTTATTAGAATATGAACAACACAGCAGGATTTTTACCATTTTAATCAAAAACATAAGGTCACAGCAACACAGCTCAAAGATAATCAAAAGACTAAAATCAAATGGAGAGGCAAAAGAAAATTCATTAGAATTTAAAAAAAAAAAAAAAAAAAAGAAAAGAAAAAAAAACTAATTCTAGGCTTTCAAACTCAAACATGCTCTGTCCACCCCTTTTGTCACTTTAAATAGTTTGTTATACAGTACAAAGTGCAATTTTCTGGAGGCACGATGCACGATTCCATGGAAACAGGTTAAAGCCATACTTCAGAACATTCACAGATATTTCATGCTGTGGAATATTATAACTAAAGGAACAACCTCCAATTACATTTTCCATCCAAACAAGCAGGAGGCCAAATAAAGAGCTCACAGTAAAGATGCATGTTACTCACTTATTATGGTTTTAGATTAACACAAAAACAACATATTTTTTGGCTAAAAAGTTACACGGTGGGGCTTTCATTGAGTTCCATAAGAGGTATCTTGTCCACTGATTCTCCTTTTTTAAGGATTTATACAGTCAATCTGACCACGGGTCGATAAATGCAAATACAAAATTAATTCAGTGGGCAAATGGGCTCGGGAATATTGGAGAGCAGACATTATCAGAGATGTATTGACCATTACACATGGGTGACCAGCCAAAACCACACTTCAAAACAGCCTCATAAAAGTGGATTACAAGCTGGCATGCGATCGACCCACACATCGATCTGCTATGGCCTTGGTGCTCACAAACCCATCTCTACTGGTATAACCTTCTGTCTGCGTCTCTCGTACGGCCACATGTTAGATCACATTACATGGATGCATTCTTCGATTCGCAATGACACTCGCTCAGTTTTTTGTGCGTTTACACCTGTGCGACTGGCACAAATCACAAAATTACACTTCCAAGTGTTGAAAACACAGGTCGCAGAAGTGTAATGAAGGGACAAAACACATATATGCCATCCATGCATCCATCCGAGTTCTTCTGATTATCCAGGGCCAGGTAGCAGGGACTCACAGGCTTCCCTCACCCCAGACACTTCCTCCAGCCCCTCAAACCAGCTCCTTCTTTACCACAACAGTCCGATACAGTGACCGCATCTCTGCAGACGCTGCACCGATCCAACTGTCAATCTCACGCTCCTTCTATCCCTCGTGAACTACACCCCGAGATACTTGAACTCCTCCACTTGAAGCAGGCACTCTCCACCCACCTGCAGAGGGCGCCACCTTTTGCCGGTTGAGAACTATGGCCTTGGATTTGCAGGAGCTGATTTTCATCGCAGCCGCTTCACACTGAGCTGCAAACCGCCCCAGTGCAAATTCATATGTGTGCGATCTATTTTGTTATAAGACAGGATGCAAATTTAGGGCTGTACAATGAAAACATCTGAATCAACACTGAGATTCAGTCATTTTTATCACAAAATGTATATTTTAAAATCAACAATTTTTATTTGTTTTTGGTAAGACAAAATAATATTGAATTGAAAGCTGTGATTGAGGATTTTTTTTTTTCTTTTCATATCACTGAGTCCTATTCAAACAGCCGAAAACAAGGTGTGAAGAGAGTGATATTCATTAAAAAGACAAAAGGTCAAGTTTGAAGCTGGTGACTCATGCCTGGGGCGTTCGGACCCACAGAGGTTCTCATCATATGCAGGTTTTTCTTTTTGTTATTTTGCCAAACATGTCACCACAGTATTTGTTGCTGTCTTCTTCCATTTGTCTTAAAACCATTCGCTTCTGTTTGATTTTTTCTCTCTATGTTTGTGATTTTCCATATTACTAATGTGTTGACATGGGTCCAGTCTCTGCAGGTGTTGAGAATGTCTCCAAACACATTATTGACAACTCACTGCCACTGAAAAGCCACAAGTAATAACAGCCAGCGTCTTTAACGAACTCCAACCTATTTCTCAAGTGGACGGAGAGGACGAGCCGTATACATTATTAATCGATACAGTACCTGGAGAATGCTTCAGTGTTATGAGCTCCATCTCTTTATCACTCATCTGCTGCACCATTATTACTGTGATAAACTGAGTTCATTTAGAGTTTACTGTGGTAATTATAATGATCTAACACAAACGTCTGAAACAAACAGCTCTTATCATCTTGAATTACATTAACACAGCGTCTTTATTTGTAAGTTACAGTTACTTTCAATGAAAAACATGTTTAAATCTCCACTGTGTGGCCAAAGAATGGAGGAAATAAAAACATGTTGTTTGTTTGTTTCATTTTGGATGTTTTTATTGTGCTATTGCAAGTCTCAGGAGGAGGACCTCCTTCAGGGAAATGTTCTTCCTTTGGTTATAATATTACACAGATGTACCACCTCCAGAAAGTTACATGGTGTTGCTTTAAAGTGCCAAATAATCAAGTAAACTATACAATAATAAAATATACTGCTGCCTAATAGGAAAACTGTATCTGTCATTATGCAAATGGCTCGACATCACAAATAAGGTATCAGCCTAAAATATACACAGATATCAGCCTAAAATATACAGAGATATCATCCTAAAATATACAGAGATACCAGCCAAAAATATACAAAAATATCAGCCTAAAATATACACAGATATCAGTCTGAAAATAGTTACAAAGTTAGAACCTATTTTATTATTTTTCATTACTTAACAATCCCACAGTTGACTTTTACTCCAGTTACATAACTCAAAGGTACATTTCTGTCTGTTTCCATCTACATGATGAGATTCTCAGAGTGTGTTCAGTCCAAAGTGAGTGTACACTACATGAATTGTCTTGATATACATCTGTCATCTTTATATAAGATGCTGTTCAGTTTGTCTGTTTGCCTTTTGCAGCAGATGAGGCTGTGTCATTTCTTTTATTCTAAATTATGAGCCGGAACTTTTCACTAAAGGAATGATGAGAGCCTCGAGGCGTATCAGGTCTTCCCTTAATCTCGCTCTATAGGTGAAAGTCTATTTGGTTTTCCCAATCTACTAAATTGAATATTAAAGATCGGGCTGTGTTTTCATGCTACTTAGGACTGTCGTCTTTGTGTTTAAATTCACATAACGTTACTTGCCCTGTTGTAGTAAAGCCCATAGACGTTGTACTGTGGTCAAACGCTACACTTTTTATTTTGAGAGGATAATTGAATGTTGAACCATTCTTGACTAGTAGGATAAAGGCGGTGACCTATAACACTCTCAAATGAAAACTTGTTATTTGCACAAAGGTCGGTCTTAATAACACGGTACAAGTATTTAATTAAACCATTGTGTGTGTGAGTTTAGAGGAAACCTATCTGAGAAAGTTCAAGAATGTATTGCACCAGACTGAAAAGTAACTTGCTTTAGACAAATGAACAAAAGTTAAAATCTAACACAATGCAGGTTTTAATGGAACTGTGTGTCTTACAAATAGATACAGATTGATCCAGTCTCACAGTGCGCAGAAGCACATAGATAAAGGTAACGTAACACCACTACTGATTTAAAAACAACTCAACTCGAGATGCCATTAGCCACCCAATATTGATGACCCAAACACAAGTTATAAGTCAAAGAATCTGGCAACACAAAACCAGGAGCTCGTTCAGCTTTCTGACAGGATCGGCTTGAGAACCAAAGCAAGAACAGAACGGAAAACTGCAAACTGCTTTAAACTCGTATAATGATGTAAGAACAAATGCGTTTCTTACAAGCCGGAGCTCTGGATGTCTTTGGTAGGCTTTTGTCACTCTCTGAAGAAACCCCCGGCGGCCGACTTTGTGATTTATGTCAAACCAACAAGCCTGTTTACCCTCATGGTCACAACATGAGAGTAAAATGTTGCCCGGGACGAAATGTTTTCCTTAACCATTTCTTTTTGTTACGTAAGTCTTTTTCGATTACAATTCCCTGTTCTTTCACTCCCACAATCCGAAGGCGAAAAACAGAAAGCTAAAAACATGGACAAAGCAGACTATGTTCATCATTTTGTAATCGTGACCTTGCACCCTCTGATTACTCACCAGATGAGTTTGTCACCGCAGAATTAGACACGTTGCATTCCATAAAAATCCTTCCCTGAATCCAAAGACTGTACTAAACATCGAAAGTGACAGTCCTCATTTGTTTAGCCGTGTGTGTAACAAAAGCTGCTACTGAGCGCGAGCCTACGAGCTGCGAGCGTAATCCCCGGGGAGAATACGAGAGTCCGGCTCAATGGGGTTATCCGTCAGCGAGGACAAACATAAACCAAAGACCGGGATTTGGTGACTTTGGGGAAAATGGCGTCAAAGAACAGGTGGGATGTAAGCTAATGGCCAATGCGTTCAACTGTCATACAATGGTTTTTTTTATAGAAAACACAGAGGACAGGTCAGTTTGACTGTGGTGTGTGGGAGTTCTCCGTGGCATAAACAAGATCGCGATGTTCACGAGCAGAACAGCAAAACGATACGCCAGAAATCCTGCAGGCGAAAAAACTCTAAGCGTCGCAGACAATGCATGAATGTGACCTTGGGAGTAATGGGCAACATATGGGGAGAGAACAGGGGATGGAGCAGAAAAAAAGAGAACAGCAGATTTGCTAATTCACAGTTTGGGCGCAGAAAGTACAAAATAGGACTGTGCATTTTCCTGGTCGTATCAAGAGCTATGGGCAACTTGGGGCTTTTTAACAGGTCTACAACCGATCCAAAAAGCACATTGTGTAGAGTTTGGACTCCATCGAAACGCACTAGAGGTTTATTTAAAATGGCTCTGGAGTCGATGTTCACTGACCCATTAAAAGCACCAGCTAGTTTATTTGTTTGAAATTGAAAAATAAACGAATTAATAAGAGTGATTACATTTTTTTTTCCCTTTTTTCACATATGTATTTAAGGAATCAAAGTTCAGAGACGCGTAACTGCTGCTATACAACTGTAACGTATTAAGAAACACAAGAAAACCAAAGACTTCAACCCACCGGCTCCATGCTGAGGGACAGGACTAACTGCACAGACGCCATGGCAACAGTATAACGTAATGATGCATGTCACAATCTGCTCTACAATTTCGTCTGCTTTTATAAAAAAAAACAAAAAAAAAACTGTATTATTTTATTACGGCCATTTTAACTCAGAACCAGCTCTTTCCTTTGCTAATATTTAACCTCACAACACGATTATCATTCATCATGAAATAAATGAGCCTCGGCGGTTTCTTCGGACAGTCCACAGTCTGACCTGCAAACGAACGCAGAAAGAAGTGGAGGATGTGCCTTTTCTTTGAAGGACACGTCTGATAAGGGAAATAACGCGGCTGACATTGAAGGGAAAATGAGAGTGAATATTTGGAGCTGAAAGTATAATTGAGCAGCGAGGTCAGTAAACAGGAGGCTTTGTTTATCCATTTTGGTTTTATTGACTCGAGTTTGTTTGAGGAAGTTATTGAGGTAGACTTATAGAAGAGGGGCATTCTTGAAGCTACATTTCATTAAGGTATTTTCTTTGAATGAGGGCAGTGCAGGACAAGCTAATACATAAGCATTGTTGCTCATTTGTTGAGGAGCGAGCAGGGGAAGCGTGGCCCTTGAGACATCTGTGGTTTGACTGAGCTTGTTGAAAATGTGTAATTAATCTAAGGAAAAGCAGAATATATTTATTCATAATGCAAATTAAAACACAGAAGACATATTTCTCCCTGCCAATTCAATCACTATAGGAATAGGATTTGTACATTATTGTGCCAGACTGGCCTCAGACAGTCTGTTCTTCAGTTTCTGTTCAGAGCTGGATGAAAACATGCAAATTGTGCCGAGTAAGAATTACGTGCTGCTGGTAATATTATTTTAAAAGTTACCGATTTTAGTTTTAAATGGCAGTAAGCTTAGTTCACTTATGATGATGATGATTTTTGAGTGATATCCTAATAACGCTCAATAAGTGGAGAGCTTTTGTCACACACTGCCCCCTTTTACTCGATTAAGTGCAGCAAGAACTTCATCCCGTCGTTGGATTAGGGAGCCATCCAGCTCTGCCCACCACACTGTAAATCGGGATGTGAGGGTGCACCAACTTTCTCATACCTGAGATACAGTTCTATCTTAAAATAAAAGTTGATGTTAGTTGGATTTGACAAAGTATAATTGCTCTATGGTATTTTGGAGTCAAATTTTATCCTGAATCTTTTTAAAGCGGCTGACCAGACACGTCACAGCAACATCATGTGACACGTCTGAGGAAGGCGGAGCTGTCCAGGTATGAAATAAACAGAGGTCTGAACATAGAACAGAAAGGAAGAATCGACTAGTCCGTTTTCCCGTGTAAAAGATAGAATAAGAGATAGATGGCCGATAGATGCACTTTTTAGCAACTCGCGTATCTTCCTTATACCTTCAGCTCAGGCCGATATTTTGTTTTGGCTGTTCTGCTGCCTAAAGAGGACACACAGAACACTTAGATGCAAAAAGATAACTGCTCAGAACGTGGCTGCACTGCTCTGCTGAAGGGTTGTGGTAAAAGGGAGATTGTAGGTGAGTTTGTCGTAAATTAAAAGTACATCATTTGGCGAAAATCGTTAAAATCGACCCTACGTATCAGCCCAAAAATATCGACAGAGCTTATCAGCCATCGGTTTCTCCATATTCTAAACAATCAGCCATGAAAAAAAACATATCGGTCGATTTCTAGATAGAATATAATTGTTGATTACTATGGTAATTTTCTGATGGACAGCCCTAGTAAATCTGCTGAGTAACAGTAAAGCCATCAGTGTGCACTTTACTAGTGTATTTCTTCATCCATGGACTAAAACACTAGTATTATAAGACAATAAGTAAAGGCCAGCATCATCTGGGCAAAGTTTCAGATAAAAAATATGATCTCATAACTAATAACTACTCGTAACTAATATGTTGTATAAAAGCTTTATACATGATAATGACACGTAGAGCGGGTTAATACGAACATTTTAAGACCAAAACAACGAGCCCAACAGCAGCATTTACGGAGAGAGGGGCCACAGTTTTCTAATGTACAGTGAAATGGAGCCAGAGTCGATGGAGCCAGAAGCGCAGCCCATGATCACTTCCTATTTGGAACGTGGCGGCTAACAGGTTAGCTACGTCCATTTATAATCACAGTCTACAATCGAAACACACTGGAGGTTTATTTAAAATGTCTAATGACAAAGGTGTGTTTGCCTCTGTTTTTTGTAGTATTAATAATAATAGCCAGGTTTATAATGAGCTTAATAAGCGTACACTTTTTGAGCAGGTGAGTTTGTATTCACTTCTCTACATCACAGCGGTCGGGAGCTAACCTGAGACCACGAGGCTAACAGACTGAGCCGTGCCATTCTGCGCCAACCGTCCTGACAAGTGGATGCTCACACTCCGCCGTTTCTTTTTGACAAATACATACCTCATTATATACAGGCGCACTGACTTTGCCCTCGTCTGAAGTCGAGCCAAGTCCGTCGGGTCACACACTGACACATATCAACATCTAATAGAGCAGCTAATGTCCCCTGTCACTCGACCTCTGCACATTACATTAGATGACACCATTACTTTAGCGGCTGACACTTTGTACTAGAAGTCATGCCAAATATAAACAGATGCTTTTACTTTGGTGAGTGACTACACTTAATGACTATGCGGCACTTTTAACATTGTCAGTGATGCATTAAAGTGCGTTGTGTAAACTGCCTATTTTTGACAAACGGAGGCAGAACAGGCTGTGCTAGGGAACACGAGGAGAGCTGACCAGAGCTGAGTGAAGTGTCCAGGCCTGACCATCTGGGGAGCTGGCACTGTGAGCCTACACGGATGTACAAATCAGACCGGCAAATGGGGGACAGGACAACCGCTGAGGACAACACATTTTCACATTTTCTCCTGTGTGGCTCAGGGCGGAATAATAAGGAACATACATAATAATTCTTGACCAAAAATGCAGAGCAGATGTCTAGAGATTGATGCAGAAAGAGTTTTTCAACAGTTCAAGTAAATGGAATGTCCCTATTGAATATTTAAATTCATAATTTAAATGCATAATAATATAAAAAAATATTATTACCAGGAAATAATAAATGACTGGAAAAATACGCAGGCATCTGTTTGTGAGATTTGATTAACTAACTAGCCAGAGTGTGCATCAGGAGATGAAAAATAGGCAGGTATGAAGATTGAAAAAGACATAAGCGTTGGACTGTAATCAGAACATTCGTGCCTGTTCCATCTGTTCATTATCTCTGGTTTTAAGGGAGGAAAATTGTAAACCAAGCGGTTCAACTGATGACTGGAGGAGTCAAAGGTTGGCTTTTGAGCTCTAATTGTTTCTGCTTTTGTAGGTCAAGCTGATAAATAACTTCCATTCTGATTTTGATGAAAAAGTGAAGTATCCATGGTAAATAAGGACACTAATATCACTCAGGAGGTCAAAATGTCCCAAGTACCACATTTCACTTCCTTAAATGTGCACTATGTAACATTTCTGGTGGAGGATACTGTTCCTGCTTGTCTCCATGGAGATATTTTTGCTTTGCCTAGAACGTTATTGTGTATCCCGTGTAGAGAAGGTTTCAACGACGGTCATCTGGACACTGTTTTTGCAACCTAGATGTTTCCGCTCCCATCCAGAGGCCATTTTTAATTTGATTCTGTCTCCCATGCGACTGATCCAAGAGTGTCGAGACAAGCAAGGGACCATTTCAGTCAGATCTGCGGAGAAGCGACTCCACTCACTGAGAATACGAGGTTTTTCAAGGTATTTTTGACCAATAAAACCACCTGTCGTTTAACAAAATCAAGATATAAGTTGAATGCCGTACTATGGACCATTACAAGCAAAGCAATGGAAAAGCTGGCAGTCCATCCTCACCAGATCAGTTACATAATTCCAATTTAACAGCACTAAAGGACCGGCCTCCTGCTGGTGCCCAGAGTCAGGACTAACCGTGGGGAATCAGTGTTTCAGTTTTATGTCTTCCTGAAGATGGAGACAGGGCCTCGACTTTGACAATGTTTAAATCCAGGCTCCAAACATGTGACTGAAAGGTTTTTTATTCTGCCTCTTCTCTTTTAATGTTCATTTTATGATGATTATTTATGTTTTGTGATTAATTGTGATGTTAATGTCTTTCTTATTCTGTAAAGCACTTTGTGGACCAATTGTGCTATACAAATAAACCTGCCTTGCCTAAAACTAATGACAAAAAAAGCCTTACCTTGGGTGTCGAAATTCCGCTGTAAACTGTTTTCTTGGCACATTCTGTCGGCGTGTCCCCCGATAGTGCCGTAGTCGTCCTGCACCTTCCCATCGCTCAGCTTGTTATGGATCTGGTTGGGCGTGGAGTTGAACGAGGACATCTGGACGTTCGGATCGTCTTCGTCGCAGTCGTAGTCGTCCAGGATAGGCGTCTCTCGGATGGGCATGCCGATGACCGAGCTGCCGTGCTGGTGGGCGTTTCTGGAGCCCCGGTAGCTGTCCCTGCCCTGCGGCCCCAGCAGGACGGAGGGGATGTAGTGGATCTCGTGCGTGGCTTCGGTGCTGGCGCTCTTCTGAGGGACCCGGCGACGTTTGCACCAGCGATGACGGGTGTACAGAACCAGGGTGAAGAGGAGGATGAGGAGGAGGAGAGCGATGAGGCCTCCCTGTAGATAACACAGACATGCTTTAGTACAGTGTCTGGAATCATTTTAGGCTTCACAAGAAAGTACAGTTTAATAGTATTTAAAATGTTCTCGGAGTGAATATCTGTGTAATCCCTCAGTCGTCCGTAGCAAAAGAAAAGTAAAATCTGTCAACTGGAGAAAAAGTTGTAGGAGTGAAGACATTTCGCTGCTCGTCCAAGCCGCTTCTTCAGTTGTGGTCAGATCACTGCTGGACACTGCCTTATATCTGTCTGAAGGGAGGAGCTAACGACACTGAAACTCAAAACACCTATTGTTTAGAGTTTATGTTTGTACGCTAGGTGCGCACTGTGCCTGAGTCCTACTTAGCAAAGTCATTCAAGCCCCTAATGAGTGATTTCACACCTATTAGCGTCCTGGCTAGGCCTTTCTTTGTTTTCTTTGTTTGGCTTTGGGTCTGAGGATGGAGTAGATAGGGGATGGATGATGTCAATGGGGCCTCAAACAATAGGTGTTTTGAGTTTCAGTGTTGTTAGCTCCTCCCTCCAGACAGATATAAGGCAGTGTCCAGCAGTGATCTGACCACAACTGAAGAAGAGGCTTGGACGAGCAGCGAAATGTCTTCACTCCTACGTTTTGTCCAGTTGACAGATTTTATTTTTCTTTACTATTCTTGGAGTGAACTTGAGAATGCATTTGATCTAACATCAGTGTCATTTAAACAAAAATGTATATTAGTAATAATGAAATAACGTAGAGTCTAGTACCAGAGGGGGTTCTCAGAGTGTGAGAGAAGGTTTAGGGGGAACCACTGCTTTAGAAAGACAAATCTGGTGTGAACCTGGAAGTGGTTCTGGTTGAAAACATAGCAAAACATTACAAGTGCACCAATATTGTTGTCAGAGGTATAGGATTTTTTGTAATGTTTTGCTATGTATTCAACCAGTTGTTGTTTTTGAGATGTTTCACAACACTGCAAACTGAAACCCCAGCAAAGTCTCCCATTCTCAGTTTCTCAGTATCTAAAGTTACATCCCACCTACTAAAATGCAAAACTTTGAGTTCTTTCTATTGTGGCCAAAAACCACACACTAAAACGTTCACAGCAGCCAGTCTAAAAAAGTAATTTCCCCTCGTATCAAATCATCTAGAAACAGAGCCGCACACAGCACCGGTCCATGTGGCCTCGCTGGTGCCCTCTGTTTCAGGCTTTTTCCCCCTCCTCAAAAACACTAGCTATGATCTCACAACAACAGCCCTGGCATTGCTTCATGGTTCATTCAATTTCTTGCCACCAGAGAAACGTTCAAGTCTCTGCGATTACATTTCAGGTCAGATCTATGCCTGGAATGGGAAATAAAGGCAGAGCAGGGGCTTCTGAGAGAACAGAGGCACAGTGGTCTTTATACACGAGTGCACGTTTATAAAGTGTCTAAAAATCAACCATATTTATTGATTAAAACTTGATATTGCCAGACATTAGACATGGCAACCAACAGGGCGCCTCTCATGCCCAGTAAATAACTTAAAGAAGACATATTGTGCCGGTGTCTGCTGTGCAGTTATAATCTACGACACCCGTGGATCATTATGCTATAATTGGCACATTTTAAATTGCCATATTCATCAGACGACTTAATGAAAGGAACAAGTCTGCTGACGTCCACATTAGGAAACTCCGGTGCCCAATGGGAGCTGACGTCAACCTTAAACAGTGAAGACCATCACAACAAAGAGTCTGGCAGTGGTCAGCACCTCCGATGGACAGATGTCCAGTCCTACGAGTATCACCAAGAAAATTCAACTGGAGAATGAAGCAAGTAGGTCACAGCGGGCGTGTACGTCACAGGG
>KN472182.1:3083-27133 GCA_000787095.1 Periophthalmodon schlosseri | reverse complement strand
CGCCCCTGCCTCTGCTCCTCAGGCCCCTCTTCTGCCCTCGGGCCCGCAGAGCGATAAGGGCCTGCGCCAGCTCCGCCTCATCCCCGCGGCCCCACACCAGTTCCCTATTCTTTACTCCAATTTGACACTCGATCTGATGGAGGGTTATTACAGAGCTATTGCAACTATGTGTGCCACCGCTATGGGTCAACCCGCTCATCTTTGCAGGTAGAACATGCAAACTCAACACAGAAATTGCCTGCTCGAATCGAACCCAGGACCTTCACGTTGCGCCCTGTCCTATTAGGCCTACAAAATGGAAAGATATTGTTTCCATTGTTCACCTCCATCCTTAAATCTCCTTAAATCTCCAGTACACGCCGATATTTTGTTTTGGTCGATCTGCTCCCTAAAAATTACACACAAAGCTTTATTTTGACACATTAAAATAAAGCTTTGTGTGCCCCTACAAAATGGCCCCAAAATATCGGCAGATCTTATCGGCCATCAATTGCTCTGGATTCTAAATAAGCGGTATCAACATTGGTTATGAAAATACCCGTATTGGTCAATCTCTAGTCTAAACTAGGGCAAAACCGGGACGAGAGTGAACGCACCCTTGGGGTCACAGGGAGAACATGCAAACTCCACACAGAAAGGCCCCGCACTGCTCAAGAATCAACCCAGGTCCTTCTTGTTGTGAGATGAGAGTGCTAACCAGCGCCTTGGGGTATACTAAGAAACATAGGATGAAGAGCTAATCATACAGTCCCTCTAACCACCAAGCACACATATGCAGTCAGTCAGTGTCTTGCCCAAGGACACACTGGCAGTATAATGTAAAACTACAGTGCATACCTGTGATTTATGATTTGTTGGTGTAAAGCAGAACCGTTCTTCTCTTGTTTATGATCCCGCTCTGCTGAATTCTATTGTCCTTCGCGTGACCTACACAAACTGAGCTCTCCTCCACACACTTCCAGAGACATGGGCTTTGACTCACTACTTTTTCCTGGAGGTACTGCACTTGTTAAACTGACACCAAGATGACATTTACAACATTACAAGTACATCTCTTGGAATATATTGAGAGTCTTAAAGGTCTCCGTGCAGATACATTGTAAAACAGCTCTTAGGGTCAAAATGAGATCGCTGTGTGCTGTCTGCGTCTAATTATAAAGCATTTTTATTGTTCACAAACCAGGAAGTGCGCAGTTGTTGTTAGCATTACTGTGACGGCAATACTCCGCTCTGGTCTCAGAAAGTTGTGAAAGGCACTTACAAACTCTTTGCAGTGAATAATTAGGATGCTGGGGATGCGCCGAGGAGAATGTTTGGCCCTAGAATGAACTAGTTCTGTTTTTCACATTTTCAAGACTGTAAAAATCAGGTAGGCTACAACCGCCGTTAACTGTGCTACTTTATAATTATGATTATGACCATGTTTATTGTTTTTTTGTTCTGAAAACCCTATGTTCTCTGACAACACATTAACATATTTAATAAGTTTCACTTTCGTTTTTGATGCTCTGAGCCCCCCCCCTTTGCTCTCTGCACTAAGTCACTCCCCCTTCAGAGCGCCATCACATTACAATCAGCCTGCATATCACTAATGAAACTACTGCACATCACATCAGGTTTGTGAAGTTGGAAGTTCAAAAAGGGCCCAGGAGAGATTGCTAGATTACTCAAATATGTATGGATGACATCTAAAACCTCTGCAGGCATGTTTTTGATGAGGGAACGTTATAACATGGTAGAAAGCTCCAAAAAGTCAATTTTGCCAAGTACCCCCTCATATTGGACTAAAAGAAGCAAACATTATCACCCAGATAACATCATGGTATCATTATAGTCTGCTATTATAGAAAGTTATGCTCAGAAGTGGCTGTTTTAAAATATTGAACACCACTGCATAACCACACATTCCACAATTTCATAAAAGCAGAACAGATGTAAAAGCACTTCCAGTCAGAACAAATGTAGAAGGTGAATGTGGGTTATGTGAATGAGGCTTTAAACTTTAATTCACACTGGATATTGTCAGAACACTTTATGTGAAGGGCTGGTTAAATTGACCTTGCACGCAGACATAATGGTTACAAGTATTTCTTACTCTCATCATTATATCAAGTAGGCAATGGGTCTGGTATGCACCCACAATCTTGCTCATTTAGATTTTTAGTGTTTTAAAAACATGAAAAACAAAACGGTTTGTGGTTGTGCGATTGTGGTCCAAAGTTATTCCTCACTTTCCTAATGCATTGCGAGCATCCTAATTACTTGCCGCAATGAGTTCATAAGCACTTTTACCATCACACAAAAACTAGCAACAACTAGCATGCTAACATCACCATTCCACTTTGCTCAGACTGCACCCAGTCCAGCTAGGACAGCAGTGTCGCAGTGGTTTTGAGCGGCGCTCTACTGTATTTCAGCAAAACTGCTCTGGTCTCTGAACACTGTGAAAAGTCATTGTGGTGAATAATTAGGATGGTCGCAATGCATAAGGTAAGTGGAGAATAACTTTGGACTACTGCAAACAATTAAAGAGGGGGTATTTTACTTCTATGGGGTATTAACTGCTAGCACATAACTCCTTTAGATCACCATGTTACATTTTATTGCTTTGAAAATGCTATATTTGCTGAGAACAATGTATTGTTTTCCCCCCTCCCTTTGCTTCCCATGTTTAGCCGCCCCCCCCTCAAAGCACTATCACAACACAGTCAGCATGCATCCTACAAATGAAACTACTGTGCATCGCATTGGGTTTGTGAAGTTGTTGTGTACAGCTTTTATATATTTATGGAGAATTGTCGTGTGGGAGCATGGGTGTGGGCTTGTGGGCTGAGCACTGCACAGAATATCACAGTTAACCGTGAGGAGGGTTCAAATAGGGCCCAGGAGAGAGCACTAAAATGCTCAAACATGCATAGATGATATCTAAAACCTCTTCAGGCATGTTTTTGACACACACTTACCACTCCCACTTTAAAATTAACTAGTTTTGCTTTTTACGCAAGACAGTAAAACTCACAACACACACAACACACACAAGAACTGCCCAATACTTCTACCAAGGCCAATCCAGAACAAATATTACAACATAATTATTATAGTTTGAGTGAATCTGTGGAGTTTGACACTTGAATACTTAAAAATGTATTGCGTGGTTATGTAGGATGTCCGTACCTTGACATTTGGCTTCCTGGTGGAGAATCCTCTGTACCACCCTGCAATAAAACAAAAGAAGAAGTGACTAAGACACTGCAGTGCATTCTGGGAAGAGATGAGGCCATTATGAATCATTAACATTTCAACTCAACTCTGTGTGTAAACAAACCAGTCTGACCTTAAAATGTTCATCCTCCTATTTATTATTTATTTATCCAAAACAAAAGGTCAATGAATTTAAAGTTGAAAATGTTTCATATTTTAGGAAAGAGACAAAAACATTGAGCCATTTTCACTTATTTTAGTGAAATATATGATAATGAGAATGAGTGAGCAGATGCTGAAACTACATTTGCACTCAAATGTTGAGCAGAGGTAACAGAGCTATACTTAATCCACAGATGTTTACCATATTTTTGCATAATAGACTCGTTATATTCCCTGATATGGAAAATTTATAGTTACAAAAGTTATGATTTTTATGTTATTGTGTGAAAGTCTTAGATTTTTTATTGAGAGGGAACATGAATAAAGCAGTGTTAAAGATGCACTATTAACTTTTCTTGTGGAGGATATGCCATCTGCAGGTGACACACCAGGCCAAGATACAGGTCAGATCTTTGGAGAGGCGTGCACTCACAGAATCCAACTGTGTGATGGCAACCTAGTGCTGCCACGTGTAAAGTAAAAAATAAATAATTATTATAATCAGCTGTATCATGTTTTAACATGATAAAACTGTTATGACATTACTTGATACTATACAACAAGAGAAGGAGGGGTTAATTGGGGAAAAAGAGCAACGGACTGCCATCTGCAGCTGAGCGCACCCACCGGACACAAATGAAATAATGGTGATCATTGCACTGAATAGACCTCTGCCACCAGATGCTGTCAAACTCCTCTCTAAAGGTTTGTCCTTAGCTGCCACCTATCATAAAAATAAAATCTAATAAAAATAGACACCCCAAAATTCAGTCACATGTCTCACTGTACATGCATGAGGAGTTCGGTTCCTCCTCTTACCCATCCCAGCAACACTCACACCCACCTCTGTGGACCATCAGAATACACCAGAGTGGAGGACCAGGCCTTGACGCATAAGAATGACCTGTGTGGAAACGACTAAATGTGTGCGCCACATCTCTACACTAGTCTCTAAGGAGGAACAAGAAATGAATGAGCTTTACCAAAACAATGTAAGGGATGGCTGACACACTGCAAAATAATGAGTGACGGGGGAGTTGTGTAAATACTTTGTTTGCTGTATGTATGGTATTTGAATATTTGAATTGAATATTTGAATATATGTCGAGGACTTCAAGGAGCTCAACCTGATGTTTTGTTCCCTTGTACAGACACAATGTAAAAGCAGGTTTTAGGGTCTAACCAGCCCTAGTTTAGACCTGAAACAGTCCTATTATAGACCTGGTTTAGATCTGGTGGTACTCTGAATGCCACATGTTTTCTTAGGTGCTACTTGGTGTATCATGTTTGCAAACCAGGACAAATTCTTAAAATTAAAATTATTAAGACAAAGTTCACACATATGGGTACACCCTATTAGCTCAGTTAACATTTAGCTCAAAATGACAACAGTGCAGTCTTATCTGAGCATCTTTTGTTTTATCTTTTCCCCAAATCACCAGATCGTCTTCTCCGCAGTTGGCCATAACCTGATCAAATATGCAAATGTGATGAGATAAGCATTAAATTGGATCCTTAATTAATAACCAATCAGGGCCCATTTAGCTGCACTGTTGGAAGGCAGTTTGCTCCTCTGTCTCTCATCTACATGTTAATCAGAGGACACAGTCAAGGCACATTTTGGACCAGTCTAAAAGAGGCCAGAAAATGACTAAACTAAACAAATACATAATGATACAATGATGATAATGGGAAACTAAGGCTGTCGGTTTGTGGTGCCTTCAGGGCCACAGGTGGAAGTGAGAACACACATTTTCCACAATGACACGCATGTTACCCGATTCACTTTCCATCTGCAATAAGTGGTCAGTTTAATCAGATTATTCACAGCTGTCAGAACTCGTACAATAACAAACACAGGTCTATTACGCAATTAAATGAACTAAACAAGCAGCTTATGCAATACATTTGGTGTAAAGAGATGTGACTCTTTATTAAGCAAGACTGATGTGAAAGTTCAGAACCTCCAGAATTCACTCACTGAGCTGCAGAGGCTGCACTAGCACTGATTCATGATTGGCTGCAGGTGCTGGGGTTTAGGTAGTGAGGATTCAGATCAGAGAGACCTATTCATTTTAAACCAACTGAATTTTAGCACTGAACCTGGCAACCCAAATTAGACAGTCATGTGAGGCTCATTCTGCTTTCTGACTGGATTTGAGGATTATCTTGAGAACCAAAATACCAAATGAAAACAAAAACTTGACAATCCTGTCCAATGTTTTGTAACTGAGGTCGTTTTCACACTGCCACCATGACGTATATTTGTATGAATCGTAGCTGCAGAGCTCGTTGTCATGGAAATAAGTTTGGTCAGCTGATGGCCTCTCAGGTGGCCCATGGTGCATGTATGGGGTGAATGATGTATGGTGTATGTGAAGGACCGACCCAAGAGTGAAGTAAACAGAACGAAATCTAGTGCGCAATGGGGCAGCTCCACAGAGCGCAGTAGCGTGTGAGAACGACCTAAGACTAAATCAGCATTCCAACTGTTAATAGTAAAAGCAGTATGTGATTTGAACTTGTTTATCTTGTATCCAGGGACACAGGTCACGTTTATAAAATGTAAATTAAAAAAAAAATCTACATACTCTACCTTTAAAATCTCAGATGTAATTAAAATATATGTTGGGTTATATCGATGCAATTACAGGCATGAGTGAGGCATTTTAACCCACCAATTCTCCCAGCACATTTTGGACCCTGCAAATGACCTTTAGAAGCATGGGAGGAATACTAAAACCACAACCTCCTCATTGGGCGGCACTGGCACTAACCACTGTCACTGCGCACCTCCGACCTCGTATCCAAGTTACTAATCCTTTTCTTGCATTTGATAGTTTCTCTCCTGTGCCCAATCTCCAGGTGCCCCCTTCACACCCATGACTGCGATAATAGTGTATACTTAAATATTCTCTCCTCTGTTCCCTGTGGCTATAATTACCGCACACATCTGAAAACCCTCTTTAAAATAATGACGCTGTTTGAGTCTATGGGCCCTTGAGAATCGCAGGCACTGAAACACCAATCTAAATTACAACCAGGGCCGTAATGGAAGTGTAATGATTTTCTAAGTGTTACAGTGGTAATCTATATTTTAAACTGAAGGGGAGGCCTGCATATCTGTGCAGGCTGCCAACTGCACATCAGTGCTTAAGATCAAAGTAATAATAATCTAACTATACATTTTAAAGGCATAATATGTCACTTTTTAGCCGAAAACAAGCTAAAATAAAAACATGTTGTTGTTGTTTTTTCATTTTGGTTGTGTTTATTCCACTGAAAAAAACATAAAAAAACATGCACCCTTGCTGTGAGTAGGCTTTCATCTCCACAAACCTGACTCTTATTTGGCATTGAAGAGGGCCCCTTCCTGCTTGTTTCCATGGTAATGTTGTTCCTTTGGCTATAATATTCCACTGTATGGCATAAAATGGATCTAGCTCCACTGAAAATGTTCCGAAGTTTGCTTTTAACTTTCTATTTCCATGGAATCGTGCGGGTGACGTGCCAACTCCATAACGTTACATACTGTAGCTTTAAGGTTGGCACTACAGTTGAATAGATAAAAGATACAAAAAAGATAAAAATCCATTTCGACATATCAAATGAAATATTTTACTGTATAAATCTTTCTGTGAAACCATCAGAATATTGTTGTATATTGTTGTAAGTATATGAAGTCATGTAGATGCCACTTTTATTGGAGATGTATCAGTGTGAGAACAACACATTTTACAGTTTTTCATAATAAATCTATGGATGGAAGTTGATTCAGTCAAACATTAAGGTTCCATTTATATCAAAACTAGCAAAACTTTATGTAAAGAGAGCGAACAGACACAAGCATAAATCTGAAAAAAAAAAAAAACAGTGTCGTGTCTTACTTTTATTGCATAAAAGTAAGACACTATTTATTGCTAATTTCAAGTTCAAATTTCACAAAAAAGTGGTGGGATTATTTGTAGAAAAGGTAATAGATACAGTGAATTTGTCAAGAGAATCAAATATCAAAATATCACACATTTATAAACTCATACGCTCACATTTCACTATGTCAGCCCCCTCTCTCCCCTCTGCCCCCCAGCAACTTAGTTGAAAAAGTACAACAAGAATGGCACAGCGATTAGCATCGCTGCCTCACAACAGGAGGGTCAGATTATAATTTGCATGACCTCTCCATAATCAGAGGAGTGCACTGGGTTTGTGTAGTGACAGATGCCATAACATTTGGCCTTAGATGACCCAAGTAATCCGGATCATATTCTGTGCCTCTGTGCCAGGTCCTGACCTAAGACAGAGGGTCATATCCAGGGTTTATGCCAAAAACACACTACAGGAACAAACAGGGCTGGGATTGAAATGTTTTCTAATCTTAATTTAAAAATAAACTCAAGTGGGACCCTTTCCACTACTTTTGATGAAAATCCCTTACATTTCCACTGCTTTGGATTTACTTAAAATGTTTTCTTAAAAAGGTGATGCAAGTAGAATTGAATTGTTTACTGGCCAGACACAACCGCACACTTTGACAAAACTTTACAAGCCTGTCTCCCTGATTTCATTTGGGCATGATTGACAGGTGGATTAACCAATCAGAGAGACGGTCAGGTCAAAACAAACATGACAGATTACCAAACTGTTATTAATCTCAGGTAAAAGAAGTTATACATTTTGTTTTGAATGATAAGAGATTTCTTTTGCATTTGAGAGACAGACTGTGGTTGGACCGTCTAAAGCAGGGGTGGGCAATTATTTTTTCCCATGGGGCTGCATGAGGGCTGGACGAAAAGGCTGAACTAAATTCTGCATAACATTAATAGTATTTCTTTATATAAAGCAGTAAATAGCATTGTTTTTACAAGCTGCTAAAACTGGTAAGAGTATGGACACTATGTTCAGTCTTGTGCTCCTCCAACAGTGCAACAAACTGCCTGTGATTTAGTGCTCGTGCCCTGATGAAGTTTACTATTTCTGTAACAATGTCAATTACATGGTTAATTTTTAGCACTGACTTGCACAACACATGCTGATGTAAAATGCAAAAATACCTCTTTCTGATCTGCATTGATTTCATTCACTTTATCTTGCATACGTTTCAATGTCCGGCATTTTTACCCATCAAATTTGGACAACCTTCCGTTGTGACTCCTGCCAGTTTGTCCCATTTCAGTCCCAGTTTGTCCATGCACACATTTACTTCTGTGAGTAAATCGCTCCCTGTCGTCATCCCTTTCAGTGAGCGCATTGCTGCCAGCTCCTAATCTTGAAGTCCGTTATCCCACGGACGAATACGAGTAACTGGGCTATGTCACGGACATCACAGCTCTCGTCCAAAGCCAAGGAGAAAAAGTCAATTTCAGCATCAGTCAAGTTTCGGTATTTCTCAGCGTCCTTCGTCTGGTAATGCCGACTCAAATTGTAGTATTTGAGCACGGTGATCTGCTCTCCACAAACTAAACACACGGCTTTATCTCGGACTTCAGTAAATAAATACTTAGCAATCCATCCATGTCCATGTTTTGTTGAAAGCCCTGCATTCGGCATCTACCTTTCTTCTTTTTGTGGACATTTTGGGGGCTAAAGTCTTGTGACCTTATACTAAATAATATAAAAAATCAGTGGCTCCGTGCTTGCAACAGGTCACGCACATTGAAGTTGTGTTTAACAAAAACGCAAATTAAAAGCAATGCACATTCGATCCATGCATGAGGTAAAATTAGAAAATACGTTTATTTTGCAATTAATTAATTAACCTTAGTGGGGCAGTCAGAATGACCCAACGGGCTGGATGCGGCCCACCCGCCGTAAAATGCCCAGGTCTGGTCTAAAGTTAGGATGGAGGTTTGAGACCCTTTTGGATTCTAACACAATGTAGGAGGGACTGGCTGGTCAAGCAGCAGAACTGTGCGAGGCCTGTCATGATAATTACTATATCGAGTTATCCTTCAATATATGATGGGGCAATACTTTTTGGAGGTCAATATTTATTGTGGAGACTTTTTCTTTGTATTAGTGGGGAACTTTTTGTTATTTTTCTGTGCTACAATAAAACTTGAGCTGTATAGGGTTGAATAAAAAAACTTCAATGCCTATTTATAGAAACAAAAGTACTGAAGTGTTTCATTCTGATATTTTTTTATTGTAGTTCATGTTTTTTTTTTAGATTTTTTGGGGGGGATAATTCAACTTTACGGTTATTGTGTCAGTGGCATAAACCAGTTTCAATATTATAGTTTATCAGCTATATTTTCTTCAGCAATATATCAAACTTTAAAATTTGTTGTCATGACCCAACTGTAGCCATCCATAGGAGGGGCCATGGTCCAACAGCACTTTTTATGTGATGAAGTTTGGTGCTGTACCGTAAAGGGGCAGGTGGTTTTAGATCAACATTCAAAATATAATAAATATGTATAAAAATTATAAAATAATGATACATTATAACTATAGATAGATATCTTTAATAATAGAAACAGGTTGATTCATTTCCAGGTTGATTCTCACCTGGCCCCTAACCATAGACTGTATAAATGAAGCTAACCTGCTAGCCGCCGCATTCCAAATAGGAAGTGATCATGGGCACGCTTGCAGCTCCATCGACTCTGGCTCCAATTCACTTTACATTGAGAAATTGTCACCCCTCTCTCTGTAACAGCTGCTGTGAGCCTCGTCTTTTTGGTATTAAACTGTTTGTATTAACCTACTCTGCATAATCCTGGTATTTTTATTTTGCCATTTTGTCCGTGAATCAAGATATGAAGATTAATAACAGACAAATCAGACGCCTTCTTTCCTCAGGTTGCTCGCGCTGGCGTTAGCAACAGGTTTGATTGACAGCATTGCTAAGTGCCCGCTCCTTGCTAAACCAGCGGTGCGAGCGGAAAGGGACATTACCTTCAACAGCCTCGCTCATGGTCGAATTCCAAATGTGGAACTTGGCTCCAAATTCGCCCCTATAACTGCTCTAGCCTCGATGAGCTTCATTTGACTGGAGCCGAACGCTGTGGGTGACGTCACACTCACTTAGTCCACTTCTTTATACAGTCTATGCCCCTAAACCATGCAGCCAGCCCTCTTCATCTAAGTGGCATTTCACCATAGCTAGCAGCAAATGATCCTCCTTTTATTGTTGTTAATGTATGACTCAATGTCTCAAATCCAGGATTACTCAAACACACATGAAGCACTCAAAATTAAGCTAACGCTGAGAAAAAAACATTTGAATGCTTATAAAAGTTGATTTTGCATTATATAACCCCTTAAGAGTGTCCATCTTGTCCTCAAATGCTTGTATCCTCCCCTCCTTAGTGTGGAGACAGTACATTGGATGGATGTATCAAGCCTGGCCAGCTGCAGCTAATGGCTCTCTCTCTCTCTCTCATTCTCCACAAACACAACACTTCCTGCTTCTGTTCTAACTAACATACATGACCATTCATACAGACAGGGCTCCCTCTTTTCTGCATCACTAGAGGAAAAATATAAACTAAAACACAACTCTGCCCACGCCAATCCATCTTTCCCACAATCTCTTTCTCTCCACCCTCTCCTTCTCTTCTCCCTTTCTCCCTCTGTCTCTCTCTACCCTCTCTCTCTTTTTCTCCTCTCTTTCCCATCTCTCTCTCTACCTTCTCTTTCTCTTCTCCCTCTCTCCGTCTCTCTCTCTACCCTCTCTCTCTCTTTGCTCTCTTCCCTATCTGTTCCATTCTTTCACTCGCTCTTTCTCTTCTCTCTCCCCCCTTTCTCTTCTCCCTCTCTTTCCCCTTCTATTTCTCTCATTCTTTCTTTCACTCTCTCTTCTCCCTCTCTCCTTCTATCTCTCATTCTTTCTTTCTCTTCTCCCTCTCTCATTCTTTCTTTCACTCTTCCTTTCTCTCTACCCTCTCGCTTCTCTCTTTCTCTTTGTTTCTCTCTCTCCTCTTGTCTTTCTATAACCTCTTTCTTTCTCTTTACCCTCCCCCTCTCTCTTTCTTTTCTCCCTCTCTCACTTTCTTTTTCTCTGATTCTCCTTTCTCTCTCTTTTCCTTTCACTCACTTTCTATTTCTACCCTGTCTTTCTCTTCTCCCTTTCTCCCTCTGTCTCTCTCTACCCTCTCACTTTCACTCTCCCTCTCTTTCTCTCCCACTCTCTTTCACCCTGTCTCGTTCTATACCCTCTTTCTTTTGCTCTCTAGCTTTCTTTTCTCCCTCTCTCTCTCTGCTGCTGTTTTCTCTCCCCCATCTCTCTACAAGTTTTAACTTTGCTACAGTAGTACTGTTTTTACTGTGTATTTGGTCATTATTGTGGGATGTTTGACCAAACTGCATCATTTTGTCCCATTTGGATCACTGTATCTGTGAGCTGGGTAGTTCTGACATAAATAGGTTCGTATTGCAAAAGTGAATGGAGGAGATGGGTGAAAATAAGATTATTTCAACAATTTCATCTGACAGAAAATATCAAATAAAATTTGATAATTCTATTGTATTACCTATTATTAAAAAAACTGGGCAAGAAAAGTTCTTAAAAGTTAGGGCAACTTCATTTACAAAATATATTAGAACATAAAAGGTGTACTATGTAACTTTTCTGTTGGAGGAAATGCCTGTCTACAGATCTGACCTGTTACTCTGAGTTGTCAAGACAGACCAGTTTAATGTTATACTGTGGTACATTCCAGTCAAAGCAATAAGATCTCCATGGAGATGGCATACTATCCAAAAGAAAAATTACATAGTGCACCTTTAATATGAAAGTACAATATAAATCTTGTCTTTACCTTCATACTTCTCCAGGATCTGAACAGTCTCTCCCACCTCCAGAGCCAGGCCCTGATTCACCGAGCCGCGGAAGTTACAGATCACTGAAAAAAAAAACACACAAATACTTAATTTAGACTTTTATGATATAGAAGGCTTTTGGTAAGTTTACAACATTGCATTGGTTCCTATGGTGATTTATAATACCAATCAAATGCACAAGGCAGAATAGTGTAGTGCAGTGTAGTGTAATATATATGATCATTAGGACACCACTGTTAAGTAGGGAGTATTACTACTAGTAATATTCTGCTAATTCCTTACACTACCTGTCAAAGCGCTACACTCTACTCATTATTCATTCACTCCATACTCTGTGGTGGTAAGCTACTATTGTAGCCACAGCTGTCCTGGGACAGACTGATGGAAGCAAGCTTGCCAATGTGCGCCATCTGCCCCTCCAAGCACCACCAATCACTCACGCACACACCACTTTCACACAAGGCAACTTGGGTGTCTTGCCTAAGGACACAATGACAGAACTTGGTTTTGTCCCCTTGGTTCTGTCCCGCTTGGAATCAATCCTTCAAACAGGACCTTTGGGTTGGAGGACCACTGTTACCACTCTATTTTTCTGCCATCACTGCAAACACTCACACTTTCAATGCCCTACTACTGCATCCACTACTTTTATAAAATGTACAAGTACTATCACTCTGGCAGTACCATAATCAACCACCATCATTTGTGGAGAGGCGGCTCCACACACAGTAAGAATGTATGTTTTTCAAGGCAGTTCAAATGCCTGTAAATGAATAAATGCAAGATAGAGACGTTTAATGCCATACTGCGGAACATTCGAGGAAAAGCAATAACAGCACCATGAGGCAAATTTGTTACACACAGCCCCACAAGGAAAGTTAAAAAGAGCACCTTTAACAAGCACTCAAAGTAACACATTAAATTATGGCCAGAAGCTAAAACGATACAACTTTTCAATGAACTTTTCCTTCAGGAGGTAATTTTGGGCCAAACCTGCTCCAAAAATAGTAGAAACATCATAGGGCTTACACGATTCTCCTGTCTACGCTCCACTGTCTCTTTTAATAAGACCCTCTCCCTCTCTGTACAAATTACATCTGGAGGCTACAGGACCTGATTCCAGTGGATTTTTCCTCATTCAATCCGCACTCATCAAACTCAAGACAAAGCCGACGTCTGCTCTGTCTGTCCAAGTGTCAGCTCAATTTATAACAAGTATTTTAAAGAAACACCATAGAAGTTTTTTGGTGGCACCTGCTTGACTCTATGGAAATTGAAATTTCAAACCAAACTTTGGAACATTGTCCATAGAGATAAATACATTTTATGACATTTTTATGGCATACACTAGAACATTTATTCAAGAGCCAAATAAGAGTCAAGAGTTTGTGGAAATGCAAGCTCACTGAAAGGACACATGTTTTTCAGAACAATAAAAGCATCAAAAATGGAAAACAAAAACATGCTTTTAATTTTTTTTTTTTGACAAAAAAGTTAGCGGTGGGACTTTATGATACATTATATGGCATTGCTTCATGGGACATTTGTTCTTGGATGTTAAGTTCTCTGGGATTAAAACATTTAAATATTATTTGACAAAAATATTGATACGTTTAGTTGCCAGAATCTAGTTTTAGTCATACTTTTAGTTGACAAAAATGTTTGTAATTAGTCATAGTTTTAGTCTTATATGATTGCTTTTTTATTTACTTCGTATTTAGTTTTAGTTAGTAAAAATGACATTAATGAAAACTTGGAATTAACCAAATTAACACTGATCAGGGGTTAACTGATGGATTGCATAAATGGGGCTGTATAGTGGTGCATGGAGAGTTAGCACAGATTGTCAGCTTTTCTTCTGTCAAGCTGCCCCAGGACAATTGCAGCTACTACTGCCACAGAGTATAGAGAACGTATTAGTACTCCCTGACTTTGGAAAGTCATTTTAACTTTACAAAGTTTTACAAAGTTAGCTAGTTAACTTTCCCACCCTCTCCTTCACTTTCTCCCTCTCCTTAACTTTCTCCCTCTCTATTTCTGTCTCTTCTCCCTCTCTCTCTCTCTTTGTTTCTCTCTCTTACTCTCTCCCCGCCTTTCTCTCTCTCTCTTCTTTCTCTTCTCCCTCTCTCTTTCCATTTGTTTCTCTCTCTCCCCATCTCTTTCGCTCTACCCTCTCTCTCTTCTCCCTCTCTCTCCCTCTATCTCTCTCATTCTTTCTCAGTCAGTCAAAGTCAAAAACAGGTTTTAGTTTTCCTTCATATGTGCTGCAGCTCTACCACTTGGCCACATCGCGGTGTATGCTGTATGTATTTTATAAAACTGATAACTGCAAACGTGACTGAATCAATACATTTGAGGTCAATCTGAATATTACTTTTGCCCATATGTCAGTTGTAATCTGCAGCAGTATATGGATTACGCAGCATTTGATCAAATGAGATTAGAGCAAATCTATGTCAGATTAATCAAAGTGATCGTACTTGTACATTTGCATCATTTTCTATAGAAAGTATATAAGAGTCACATGTATTTAATGTTATCTTTATTAATCATTGAATACAAGGTTTAAACGTTTTTTTCATTGAGTATAATGACACTTTTCTTACCTCCTACTTCACAATTTACACCACCATAGGCTAGAACTATCACTATTTCTGTTACTACTACTACTACTGTTACTATTATTACTTCTTCTACTACAACTACAACCACTACTTTTGCTCCTATACCACAATAACTACTACTACTTTTACCACAATTAACATTAATATACAGACTGCAAATCACACCTTCTTAACCTCAACAATACTTACTAACTGTGCTTACTATTTATTTCATTTTCAATAATCCAAGAATTTTCACATGTTCATGAAAAACAAAACAAATCATTTTAATCTGAACTCTTATAAGCACGCATTTACAAACAACATCAAAAGTCAAACTCATGCTATTCCCCAATTCAAATATTGTACACTCCCTTGTCATTAAATTCCAGCATCGTCTTTCCATATACTTATTAGATTACATTATAAACCCATTCATGTGTCTCGTGCAGTCTGTGCTATTGTAGACCTCTTCAGTCTGCCGCCTCTGTGTTTAATCAGGTGAGTTCATTTGTGCTTTCACAATCTGATTATACAACTGTTATTATGTATGCCGCCAAACTGAAATGTTTCTGGTAGTGATATAAGAAAATAGTGTCAAAGTTAACTGTGCCTTATTGCATTTGACGGATAGAATGCTTTATTGAAATAATCGGACTATAAGGCTGGGTACTGCTGTGTAATTTTTCATTCCCTGCATAGTCTGAGCAAGGACACCTCCAGTTCATTATTGACATTTCTCTGTGGTTATGGCGTAATGAACTATTACAGAATTTGTCATTCTTTAACATGATCAGTTTTCTTGATCACTTGTAACCCCCCGACTCAAGAACAGTATATTAAAGTACAGTAATCCAGTAGTTTAGACCAAGCGCTAGGTTTTTAAGGGCTACAATAGGATAGAGTAAGAATAGTGTGCGTGTAAATTAAATGGCAAGTGATAGAAATTTTAGTATTAGGTAGGAAAATGAAATTAAATGAAAATGTTTACAACTTAGCAGCCGGCAATCTATGTTACATTCAAATTGTTCACAATAAATCAAAAACCCCAAGTCCTACTGAGCTCAGTGATATTTCAGTTGTTTCAGTCAAAGTTAATTGTTCAGAAAGATTCCTCGTTGTGGCAGTTTGAGTGGTTACCACGTGATGGGATCGACAAGAAGAGCAGAGAAAGTTCTCCATTCACAGTTCAGGATTCTGGGACAGGCTCGCCATCTCCTCCGAGAGTCTTCTGAATCGTCACTAACCATAAAAAACCCTAGCCTGCATAACCATAATGTATACAGATAGTTAAAAGTCCATTTCTCTAATCTCTGTAGTAGTAGTAGCAGTAGCTATAGCTTCATAGCCACAGGAAGGTAATTTTGGATGGGGGTGCAGATTTTTTTTTTTTTTTCCAAGGAAAGCAGATTTTGCATGCGTTATTACCCTGCCTACTTAATAGCCTTTCAGCCTTTATCACCTACACAAAAATACACGACAAATACAAAGTTTTTATTATTGACCAAATCTAATTTGCCCCGCGTGCGCGCACAGCCTCACTTTACCACACACGACACAGGAGCAGGCGTCAGAATAAGATAAATAATGAAACTCGCCCTCTACACGTGGAAATAATGTAACTGCTGACCACATCTGTAACCTCCTGAGCGTAATACATCCATGTCTTGGATGTCCACCAGCACAATCTGCTCTACAACATCACAAGTAGCGCCTGACGTCTTTACGCACATCTGTGTCCAGCCCATAAAGGCAAGGGACGCACTGTAACTTCATCAGCTTTACTCACCACGATGCTGTTCTGCTCAGATGAAGCCAAGTCCACCGCTGTGGGGACACGTGCTTTTGTCTCACGCTGGTTTTTTCTCATCGTGTAAACAAGGACAGCAAGTCCTGCTGCATTAGTTTTAAACAAACAGGATCTGTACAACAAAACCAGGCGGTAACTCCAGCAAAGTCCAAAGTTTTAGGGATCCACGTTGTTGTTTCTTCCTCTTAATCCATTCCGGGGTTGTCCCTTTCTTTGTTTTTTTGCCACAAAATAAAAAGAGCGATACGGGGCCGTCACTGTCACTGCTCAGCGCTAACAGGTGAGCGCGCGACATGGCATTCAGGTTTACCCACAGTTTAACCTTCAGGCAAACAGTTTACTGCAGAAACGATTCAATAAAGTAAAAATAGAAATTATTGGCTTTTAATCCTTTTTAAGCATTTGTAAATCAAATTAAATTAAATTACTATTTACATTACTAAAAATTTAATAATACAATAACACCTTTAAACCTATCCACCGAATCAGTTAACCCTAGCTAGTTTAGCATTACATTACATGTTTTTGCGTAAAGTATCTAAATGTGCATTTAGCATCAAAATAAACATCACGTCTGGCCAGAAAACAGTGCAAATTAAATAAAAGTGCAGTGACATTTGTTGTCAATTTAAATCTTGCTTTAAAATACCGTAAAACAAGTACAAATAAGTTTCGCATTGATCTTAAATAGTAGTTTACCACTCGCGATTAGCATTAGCATCGCGTTAGCATCTCGTTAGCGTCACGTTAGCATGTTTTTTATACCATACTTTATAGTAAGCGCATGTTGACTCACCAAGACGGTGGTTTAGCATGAACACGGAACAGCTCACTGTCACGGCCGCTCTGGTTCGCCCGTGGAATTAACTTAAAGTAGCATAAACAATTAGAATTTTGAATTTGTACCATATTTACATAAAATTAAATCAACATGCACTCAGCAACGACCTGTTAGCTTTGCAAAATAAAGGGTTCGTCAACTCAGCTTCTCTCCTGTATGTCCAAAGCGTAAATGAATGAAAAACTAATGTGAACCTGACATGGCATCTCTTTCAACAAAGATTTTTTTTTTTTTTCATTACAAATAAGAAGGTCATTATCACCCAGCGTGACTGACAGAACAGGAAGTCGACGGAGAGAGTGAGAGGATCACACTTTCTCTTACTAAAATAAAAGTTTTCAAAATAAAATGGGTGCATTAACAGGAGATAAATAAGGCACGTTTTCCTTACTGGGTTACACCCTCGTCTCACAGAGGTATACTGTGCACTTCTCATTTTATCTCGACCAGCCTGTCTCCAGGCTGTCCTTTTAGGTCGTTTTCACATTGCCAGTGGTTAGGTCGACGTAAAAGAGCATTTGCTCTGAGAGTGGTGCGCTTGGGCAGTTCATGGTGACAGTAAAAGTGCTTGGAATTGCGCAAAAGAGCGCTCGGATCGCGTATATTTGTGTGAATGAACGCTGTAGAGCTGCTGTTTGACACGTTCGTCTGACGAGGCCAATATCAGCGACAGTGTCCTCCTGTCTCTGTCTGCGCAGGTGAGCCTAGGTCTGTGTGTCGTTCCAAAAGCTTTTTCTCCTCTCCACCAGCCTGTACAGTCCTTACGGTGTATTTAGCCACGAGTGAAAGAAAAGACCAGGGGAAGGGGAAGCAAGTGCGTGCGTTGACAAGAGCATATTTGGCAGGTGCTAGGCACAATTAGCAAAAAGTTGGCCAAAATGAAAAGTACATCCCAAGGCATCTTAAGGCAGAGACCTTTTGTGACCCCAGCCCTTGAGACGACAGATGGAAATTAGCCTTCAGCGATAATCCGGTGTGTTTACATTCATGTTGTATCATGTCTGTTCATTAACATGCATTGTCCCAACCAAATAAATAAATAAATAAATAAATCAGATTGGGTAGATGTTTTGGTCCAAAATGTCAACTCATTTCATTCCACAACACAACCTAAGACCTTCAATGAATAATAGTTTTGGGTCTTGCCTTGAAGGTGAGGGATGATCATAAATAGACTTTAAACTGCATTGGATACCATAGCCTTGGATTTTCTTGTAGTTTAATTGTCTTGGAATTGGTATAAAAACAATAGCATCAGAGGGGGAAAGCTAGGCCTACATCTGATGACAATCTTTCAAAACATATAAGGAGCTTCAAGAATTAAAGGAGACCTATATTTTCAGACTAGAATTCCATTAAACTTCATTGCATCAGTCTTGTCCAGGTACATGCATTGTGTCTCCGCAGACCTGGCCAGTAACTTGGTCTGGTTGCATCACCCGCTTCTCTCCACAGAGTCTAGGCTAATGCCATACTGTGAAACATTCTAGGCAATTCATAACATCTCAGCAGACAAGCAAGTGGCAGACTCTCCACCAGTGGCTGTACCGGTCAGTAATAAGAATAAGTCAACTGTGTACTGTCTGCATCTAAGAGAGCATTTTTATTGCATGAACCAGGAAGTGCACAGTTAGCATGCTAGTTGTTGTTAGCATTACTGTGATGGCAAAACTCTGCTCTGGCCTCTGAAAACACTTATTAACTCATCAAGGTGAATAATTAGGATGCTAGGAATGTATCAGGAAAGTGAGGAATAAGCACAACCTGTTTAAAATGAACCAGTTATTTTTTTTCGAGTTTTTAAAAATGAGGTATGCGAGGGTGCCTTTTGGTACATAAAATGAAACACAACTATGACTAAGTCTAGAATCATACCATTTCCCACTTCATTCACTTTGCTCAAAGGCACAACTGACACATATAGTTGCCCTCTTTGCCCCCATTACGTCTCTAACAACACAGTGTACCAGCTGGGCTACTTTAACGTGACATGGGTGAAAACAGAAAACAGAAGTCTGCGCATATGTAATGAGCACACTGAGGCTTTTCCACACGAGACGTCTCATTTATTCATATGTGATGTAATATATGCGCGGACGATCGCATGTGTGAGTGTGTGGGTTTGCTTTCGTGGTGGGAGCTACAGGACAGCAACAGAATGTAAGCTAGTAATAATTGTAGGAGAAAAGCGGCTAAATCATAGACTGTATATATCCATGGACGTAGTTAACCTGCCAGCCGCCGCGTTCCAAATAGGAAGGGAGCATGGGCGCGCTTCCGTCTCATCGACTCTAGGGAGCATGGGCGCGCTTCCGTCTCCATCGACTCTGGCTCCAATTCACTTTCTATTGAAAAACTGTCTGTTGTCAGGCTCATCATTTTGGTCTTAAAATGTTCGTATTAATCCGTGCGACATGATCCTGGTGTTTTTATTTGGCTGTTTTGTCCGTAAATGAAGTTGAACATTCCATCAACACCTCAATGACGACAAGGACATGGCAGACCTCTCACTAGAAAAGTTACCTAGCGCGCAAGCTATCTTTTTAGCACAAATCCTTATCAAATGCAGGCCAAACTCTGTAATAACTTCTTACTAGTTCAGACCCCTCCATTGTCCCACTCAACGTGATCAGTAATTAAAACGCGCTCAGCCGTGGTGGAGTTTAGATACAATTGTGTCACAAATCTGATAACTGAAATAGGTCCCATTCACCTTTTTGAAATGTATGATTAGAAAAAGATGGGTGGCAGATACGGTCTACAGGTGAGGCACTATAGGAACACATTTTAAAATATGTTTATATATTTATTAAAGTCAACTAGTCTTTAATTCGTTTATTGGTTTGTTTATAGTTTTTCATCCACCAAAACATTGAAAAAAAATCACAACTTTTCGACGCTAGTGGAAAAAAAAAAAAAAACTGGATCAGAGTTTTGGCATTTTTTATTTTTTTGCAGCTTTACCATATAGAATATTAGCTTGCCTGCCACACCAACCTATTCATTGTCATTTCCATTTTTATAAATATTTAAAGATATATTTACAGTTCCAAAGTGCAGAGTTCTTTATCAGACTTGTGGTTGGACTTGGTTGTTGCTTGGCCTCTGGGACAGCTGGTTCACTGGAGCAGATGATGGAGCAATCCTTTCCACCGCTCTGCCCTCTCCAAAAGGTGAAAGTAATACACAACTTTAAAGTGGAACTAAACACTAAATCAACTTTTTTTTTGCTACTAGGTACATTTACAGCTTTGAGGTCAAAAACAGTCAAAAACTTCAAGTACTATGTGACATCATTCATGACTGCCCTGATTACAGCCAGGGGTTTCTGATTACAAACCGCTGGCTGCAGGGGCGGAGTTTGAAGTGTGGGTACCTATCAGACCAATCACAATGTTCCTTACGCCCCCAGACCCCGCCCCTCCTCCCCCTCATTCTCTTCTTGAGGGCTCCATGTACTGCCAAGTTTAGCAGCTCTGTTTGAAATGCGGTTGTGAGCGGAGTTTAGGTATTTAGTCAAACTTTAAAGGCTCTGTTGGCAAGCGTGCAAAGAAAAAAAATCTAATATTTATCTTGATTTAATAAGTTTTAATTTACAGTATAATTCATAATTTGACTTTTGTTTAAAAAAAAATACTCATACTTAATTTTTTGCTTACGTGAGATGAGAATTTTTAAGTACATTTTATTTGCTCTCCTGGCTGATTTTGTTTTCTTTCTTTTTTTTTTCTCAAGACCATGAATTACAAGCAAAACAAACATTCCACAGTATGACATTAAACATCTATGGAGACAAAGCATGTAATGCCACTACACCAAGTTACAGGTCAGATCCGTGGAGAGTGTGAATGCATATTACAGTAAGAATGCATGTTTTCGTTTAGGTGTTTTTATTGTTGTTTTTAAATAAAATCCAAACAAGGATACGTTTGACGCTGTTCTGTCAAACATTCATTGCCATGGAGACAGTGGCGGAACCTTAATAATCTGGTTACAAACTTTTATACACACACCTGCAGCTGTTTTTAATGTTTTATATGAATTTGTGTACTTGTTTGTTTTATTTGTTTTTCTGCTTGTATTGTATTTTAAACAGGGCGCCCATGAAAAAGAGAGCCCATGTGCTGTCATTTGGTTCCCCTGTATAAATAAAGAGAAAGTAAGAAAGAAATATATTACATTTTAAACATCATTTTGGATAAGAATAACTCTTTGGTCTAATGTCAGAGCAGGACCTTGAAACAGGGCTGGATTTCCATAAAGATTGGCTGTATTTAGAGACAGGTCAGTGGTTAAGCCTCCATCAGGGAGTGTGCCAGTGCAGAGCCAGTATTTATAAAGCCCACTCAACACATGAATGCACACACTGCTCATGTGCTTAATACAGGAGCTGCACAGGCCAAAACGCACGGGTTAACTCAGGTCAAATGTATTCCGCGAGAGATTATTTGTTTAAATTCAAAGTATTCATTTAAGTAAATAAAAAAAAAGTTTAGTATCAACATTAAAGAATTACTTGGGAAAAGATGATGTTTTAAGAGTTGTAGTTTGTTCCTTTAAAAAAAAAACACAAAAAAAAAAAACCGTTACATTTAATAATTATGGTATGGTGCTAAAAGGACAGACCTGTTCAACCTTTTACTAAAAATACTCAAGACAAATACATTCAGAAATAAACAATCACATTGTAATGTATAGAATTAGCAAGATACCTGCACTTATTGCTCGCTGTAACCATGGACTGTAAATATAAATGGCCATAGCTAATGCGCTAGCTGTCGCTTTCCAAATAGGAAGTGCTCATGGCCGTGCTTCCGGCTCCATCGACTCTGGCTCATGAGTAATTAGGCTCGTAATTTTTAAGGCAAGCGAGGAATAACTTTGGAGCGCTGCAAACCGTTTAAAATGAACTGTTTTTCACGGTTTTAAATCAGTAAAAATCAGGTACAGCGCCTTTAACTAAGTCTGCATTATTCATCCCCTTCTCCACATGAACACATTGACCCTGCTCTGTATACTTCCTCCATGACATACAATTATCAGCCTGCCCCCGCTGTGTCTGTGCCCAGAGACAAGTCTCCTCCACCCAGCCAGGAACTGTATGCAGAGAGGCCAGCCAAAAGAGCTCTTGTCATCCAGATGGTGAGGATGTGGATAAAGACCTATGCTCTGTTTTGTGTGTTGATATGACGAGTTATGCAATGAGGAAGCAATATGCAACTATGGCCAGACAGTACAGTCATGCAAAGAGATAAGTAGATGCGAGCAATGATTGTCAAACCGTGAAAGGAGGATTTAAAGGGACAATATGTAAGATTTTGATTTTATAAAGAGGATTTGTGTCCCCAGATATGAGGTAGACATGTTCAAATAAATCCCGCTCTTGAGGTAAACATCATTGTTTGAATGGTCAGATCTATTCACTCAAAGGTTGGCAGTGTGATTCCAGCTCCCACAGATGAATGCTGTCCTTGGGCAAGACATTTAACCCATCTTGCCCTGCGTATACTGCTGTATGAATGTGTGTGTGAATGTGTGAGTGGTTCCTTGAGATAAAGCGCTCTGAGCCTTGAAGGTTTCCACCTTCAGCTCTATATAAAAATGACCATTTACCATATGTTATTAATTTATTATGGGTATCATACCTTTACCCCTTTAGTGGGTTTACTTAATTTATATTTCAAAATCATATTAACTATTTACAGAAAAGTTAAAACAATTTCAATAATCTAGCTCATAAATGAGTCTAGTCAAAACTATTACAATCAAGGTGTAGATTTGGTCTAACCAAAACAAAATGCAAAAAATATTCCTGTCAAGTAGAAAATGAAATACTGTTCCATGTGCTGAGATTCCCACTTCAAACATAACAATTAGGCACCATTGCACAAAACAGAAACTATACAAATAACTTATCATTGCAACATGGTGATAAACCCACCACAATACAACAACAACAAATTCCAGTCTGACCCAACAAAGAGGCCTATGAAGTAGATTTGACCAGGGCGTGGTGCAGAAGACTTGCATGCTAGTGTTTTTAATATGTAATGTCAACATCAATAATGGATGTTAATATGAGGAAGGAGGGGCTTTGGATAGATTTATTGTATTATAATGAAATATATCACAACAGGAATAAATCTAGAAGCCATATTAACCACAACGCTGCCTCGTCTGTGTTATTTTTTACAAAACTAAATTGAATAGAAGTATAAGCAACTATGACAGTATTTTAAATTTCAAAATAGGCTGCATTCACATCACAGCATTCTAAAATCCCTACAGTTTAAAGATTGAGCTGAGGACAGGTCATTCCTGGGTTTCAGCTTCCTGTCATATGCAACATTTTGAGGACTTCCCATTCAGAACATATAATATTTAGTTTTAAATTATTAATCTCTATGGCAACGGTCCTAATTTTTCATTATTCTGGACCCATGGATAGGCCCCTTTCCTCCTTCCACAATTCCAAGTCAAAGTGTCGAACATGAACACAATCTGTATATACACAAATGTGGGCAAATATTCAACTCATTGCAGTGGCAGAGTGGTTGGCCTTTGTATGCAAGTGTGTGTTTCTATCCTCCCACCATTACCAGCAGTGCAAGACCTATGCTTTCTGTATAAAATAATTATGTATATGTTA
>JACM01042487.1:0-10258 GCA_000787095.1 Periophthalmodon schlosseri | reverse complement strand
AACTTTTTAAAGAAATTATACTTTTCACTATTTTACTTTTACTCTTAAAGTTACTCCTACTTGAGTATAGGGATGGGACAATAAACAATAATATAATTTGTCATGTTAAAAAGGGTCGACAATAATCATTCATGGGACATTTTATATAATAATAACTCCAGAATGTGCAGAAAAAAAAAAACAAAAAAACTTCTCCATAATGATCTCTGTTATATCGTAGTTCATGATAACAAAGTACAATTATATACATTTTTTAAAATATATTTCATTTCATTTCTATTCATAATATAAAAATTATAATTATTGATATCCATAACAAACTCTATCTGCAAATCAGCATTAGTCCTGGACACATCTGCAGCTGCTCGTCCATGGGAGTGGACCTCTCCATCAATGTGGTTCTCCTTGAGGTTTCTCTTTTTCCCACTGGGTTTTTTTTTGAGTTTTTTCTTGCTGAGAAGGAGGGTCTAAGGACAGGGGATGTTCTGGGACAGTTTTCCATTTGCTTGTTTTCTGTTGATTAATTTGCTTGTCTGTTTCTGTTTCATTGTTGATTTTCTAATTTTCTGTTGGTTAAATCAATTCTCATGTTCAGCCCTAAGAGGCAACTGCTGTTGTGATTTTGGGCTTTACAAAAATAAATTGAATTGAACATTTTTAATTGTCAGCAACTTGAATCATTATTGTGATATTATTGTTAATCGCAATTATTTTGGCCATGACAATCGCTACATCAAATTTCAATATCGTTGCATGTCTACTTGAGTAGTAGTTATATCAATTACTTTTTTACTCTTGAGTTACTTGAGTAATTTCTTAGACCACTACTTTACTACTAGAATGTTACTATTCCTACTACGCCGCTACTCTTCCACCTCTACATCTCTCAAGCTCAAAATGCTCTGTTCCACCTTGTGATGTCATGAAGCGGTAGTTTTCAAGTTAACAGCTCCTTTTACCTTTAGTTCAGTAGAGATTGGGAATTCCGGGGCTGAAATCATCCAAATGATTATAGTGTCTGAGAAGGTGTATGAGATTTAAAAATACAGTGAAGCACCTCCTGTATCACCACATGACAAGGTGGTTTCAGTTTGAGAGAAGCCTAAATGCAGGGTTTCTGTGTTAAACATGTGTGATTGAAACAAAACACCACTCCGGGTATGTTTTTGATGGAAACAACATTATAACAGAGATCAGAAAATACTGTAATATGTTTTTTTTTTATGTATTCATACAAAAAGGTCATTATCCAAAATGATGGTTTAATGTGATTTTATAGCTCAGCTACTAAAATAGATGCACTGCAGTCGAATACATACCACTACTAGAGAAAAATAATCCGATAAAGGTGGTAGAGTAGCCAAAAGTTGTACTACAGTAACGTTACTTCAAAATAATATAACTCAAGTAGTAGTAAAAAAGTATTTGGGACAACTACTACTAAAGAGTAACTGTCGAGTCGTAACATCTGATTTATAATTTGGAGTTAATATAATGTGAAGGACAAAACATGAAATAATGCACAAAATCTGGTATTTTCAAAGATTGACACAAAAATGAGCCAAACTAAATCATATCTGAAGGAGCTGCAAGAAACACAAATGTTCAAATCATTTCATATTGTCGACATAAAGCTCAAGTCCCTTTAGACTTACTCACAGTGAGAAGAGGAGCCACAACTTTTACTCAAGTAAGAGTACTGTTACACTGTACATTATATTATTCAAGTAAGAGTACTGTTACACTGTACAATATATTACTCAAGTAAGAGTACTGTTACTTCTATAAAAATATTACTCAAGCAGGAGTATCCCACATGTTAGTGCCATATGAACTCTGAGGACTTCAGGTACCGGCCTCCTGCTGGTGCCCAGAGTCAGGACTAAACCAGGACTAAACCAGGACTAAACCAGGACTAAACCAGGACCAGTGTTTCAGTTTTATGAAGCTAACACCTGGAACAGTCTTCCTGAGATGATTCTCTTTTAATGTTCCTTTTATGATGATTATTTGTGATTATTTATGCTTTTATTTGTTGTATTGTGATTTTAATGTCTTTCTTATTCTGTAAAGCACTTTGAATTACTTTGTGTGCGAATTGTACTCGAGTAAATGTATCTGAGCGCTACCCACCTTTGAAAAAAATGTGGATATTGGTGGATCTCTTTCCGTTTTCAGCAGCACTCCTCCATTTTGTTGAATTCTTGTTCACTGTGAGTTCTAGAGGAGAAACTTCCAGCTTGTAAATATATATTTTTAAGTTTCTCCTGTCACGTTTGTTTTGAGAGTAAAAATCTCGCGTGGGGGAAATGGTCCGTGTGGCGGTGTCCGTGAAAGAAACAGGGTCACGAATAAAAGGTTCCGCATTCAAGGTTCCGCATTCAAAACAGAACATTTGTAATAAAAGTGTATACACAAACAAAACATATAGAGAATAAGCTGTAAATATACACCTGACTGTAAATAGACGCTGTACCAAATAGATTGAAGCAAACTCGCAGTAGAAAGTGGATAGCAATAGATATACAATAACTGTAATAATGACCTTTCCCCAGCAGGGAGAGCAGCTGCATCAGCACTGATGGGCTACTACTACTACTAAGTCTGTTAAAGGAACTTTAAGGAAAGGAAGATTTTGATTTTAAATTTCATAAACATGACCTAACAGCTGCAATATTGATTTATTCTTAATTACAAAAACATTCGACATGATGTCCCATTTATTTGTAATAATTTGGTGTTTTGGTTCTCAAGATGATTATCCAATCAGAAAGCAGAATGAGCCTCACATGACTTTCTCATTTGGGTTGCCAGTTTCAATGCTGAAATCCAGTTGGTTCAAACCTAAAAGGCCTCTCTCTGATCTGAATGGTCACTACCTAAACCCCAACACCCACAGCCAATCAGTAATCAGTGCTAGTGCAGCCTCTGCAGCTCAGTGAGTGAATTCTAGAGATTCTGAGCTTTCATATGAGGCCTGTCCATATACTGAGAATGAGAAAAACCTGTGTGTGTCCTCTATCTGCAGGTTAAGACTCTGGACACACAGGGTAATTTGGGATTGTAGTAGTTTTTTAAAACAGTAAGAGCGCCGCTGCATACAGTTCCTTTAACTACTGTTTTTCAGCTTGTAGTGATATAAAGCTTAGCATTAACAGGTTCCATACAGTTCCTTTAACAACTGATGTAGTGATATCAACCTTAGCATTAGCAGCAGTAAAAGTAGAAATCTACAACACTGAAAAAACTCCACTTAATATTTTTGAAAACACAATTTTTATTTTTAGTTATTATTTTAACTTTTCTCCTGAGACCAGAACAAATCAAATACAGAAATCTCTCAAACTAAACAACTACAGTGTCAAAGAATCATGTACACAAACATTCTAAAATATGTGCCATGAAGAGTCCATGTTTCTAAACAAAACTTTGAAATACTTTGGAATAAATGCATTTAAAAGTCCACAGGTTGTATTGCTTTAGAAACAAGTTTAAAAAAAGCATCTCTGAGTTTTGACTTTAAGGTTTCTTGGTTTATTTTACCTAAAATAATACAAACTGATACTTTGCAGCTGATGTCATCAACATTCCCTGGGGGTGTGATGCTAAGTGTAGGCACTACTATGTCTGAAGCTCTGTTACTCAAGTTTCAACTTTAATCTGAGCTTTGTTTTGACACAATCTGACCATAAAACACTTTTAGTTGGAACTGCAACAGGTGAGATGGTTTATGCTTGAGATGGTTAAACAAGTCCCTCTCAAATAACATTACAGTCACACGCTAGCTAGCATTAGCCAACAGTTTTTCAATTAGTCACCGACACACCGACATCTAACACAGGACATGAACGCTCGTATCACAGGCTCCTGAAAATGTGTTGTTTAAATCAATTTTGTATTTCTTGAGTTTTCAGACTATTTTAAAACATGTCAGTTGCTAATGTGTGCATTGTGTCACCATGGTGACAGCTGAACATTCCTAGACATACATGCAGAACACCCCCAGTGTGATGATGAAGTATCAATGTGTCGTACAGTTGTAGAAAAAAGCAGTATATTAAAAGGCAGAATAAAAAAGGTATTTGAAAGTGGTTATTTTTATGTTTAAGGCAAAATTAAATGCATTTTGAGACAATTCGGAATATTTTTTGTGCAAAAGGCAGTTTAGTTTCTTAGTGGTCCATCCTCAAGTTTAAAATATGTTCAGCTGTACTGGCTACCTGGAAGTTATTGATAATTTATTTAGTTTATTTTTATATTAAAGGGACACTCTGAGTTTTTAGGTGGCAGAAGAATGTTCCACAGTATGGAATTAGTCTTATCTACCTACATGGAGAAAAGCGGGTACATAGCACATCACCAGGGAAAGTTACAAGTCAGATCTATGGAGAAGCAACCCCACTCACAGTAAGAATGCATGTTTTTCTGCAACAGAAACACCTGTAATTGAATAAATGCAAGATGGGTAAGTGTAACACCATACTGTGGAACATTTTAGGTAATGCAATAACATTTCCATGGAGACAAGCGGGTGGCAGATCCAGCACCAGAAAAGTTACACAGTGCCCCTTTAAAGGCAGTGCAATACATCATCTGTGAATTCTCACACTTACATAAGCAATAACAGTCAAAACCACCGTCAATTACAAGGCAGTGAATAGTTTTGCGATTTGGAAGTATAAAAATATGGGTTTAAAGTCTGAAAAAGCACAGTGGAAGATCAGTGATCAGAGCAGTGCATCATGGGAGCTGTAGTTCAGAGCTGCATGAAGCTGGAGAGAAAGGCATCATGGGTTTAGATTTGAGTCAGTGTTGAAAAAGGCTTAACTGTGGTGTATTCTGGATAGTGCTGAAATTAGCACAAATTTGGGGATAAAAAAATAAATAAAATAAAAAAGATGTCTGTCTAATCCCTCAGTCGTCCAGGTCCAATCCATAGCAAAAGATGAAGTTTAAATCTGTCAACTGGACAAATCGTTGTAGGATTTGTCGATTGTACGATTTGTCCAGTTGACAGATTTAAACTTCGTCTTTTGCTATAAAATAAAAAAAAGACATCATATTTTACTGATCTGTATTACTTACTGATATGAATAATTAAACATATTTTTTCTGGTAATATATCCCTCACCCCACTGATCATTAACGCATTAAGTTCCCCTTCCACCAGTGAAAAGTAGGGATGCACCGATCCAGCTCCAGTTCCATACTGATTTCCATACCGATTTCAACACTACAGCTTTAAGTATACCCAATATCAACCGATACCAATTGCAGAGACCGAAGTCTGCATGCATTTCCTTTAAACAAAAATAAAATAAAACAAAACAGATCCAAATGTGTTAAGTAGTTGTTATTTATCCCACACCTTTGTATAACTAAGTTAAATTATGAGTCTTGGACCAACTACGACCAGTAAATAGACTTCATCAGTTTATGTGTCCAACCAGATATCCGATCCAGCACATTTTTCAGGATCAGCGCAAATATCCGGTATCAGTATCAGATCAGTGCATCCCTAGTGAGGGGGTTAGGTGTTATGCTACCGTCTGGTATATCTCTGCTTTTATGCTTAATGTAATGATACATTGTCCTAATAAATTAATCAATGAAATGAAGGTCAGAGATGGGTATTGTGGGGTCTGTAGTTTTCTATCATAGATCTGTAATAGGCTGTGTAGTTTTCTGTCATTTTTCTCTTAACGCAGTGCATCCTGGTAGTTGCAGTTGTCTCAGGGCAGTGCATCCTGGGAGTTGCAGTTGTCTCGGGGCAGTGCATCCAGGGAGTTGCAGTTGTCTCCCTGCAGTCCATTGTGGGTGGTGTAGTCTCTCTCAGAGCTGCATGTAGCTAAACAACAGAGGCACGAGGAACAGCACGTTGAATCCCACCGTTCCATAGACGATGTACCTGTATGGAAGCTCAACTTCCATATGTTGCCGCGCCCGCCTCACATCTCCGCCCCCTCCCAACCTGAGCACCCGGCACAGCATCGTCAAGGTAACCGCTTTCATCACCGCACGTGTCAACACCAAAACTGCCACACCAACAATCAACCGCACCAAAGCTGTGACGAAGAGCGAAAAGGAGAGAGGAGGGAGGGAGAGAGAGAGGAACAGAGGATCACGACTGAAACCGAGGCGGAGGTTAACGTGAGATGCTAAAGCTACGCCCGCTCCAGTGCCCAGGATCTGAGCTGTGTCCCCCCGTGAGGTGCTCCAAGCGTCCAACTGGAAGCAGAGTAGAGCCAGGGCGAAGGGCAGGGCAATGATGAGGAGAGGAGACCACTGGTTGTGGAGGATGAAGAGGTCTGCGGAGTCTAAGGCCGGGAGAGACACAAGCAGGATCAGGGAGGAGTACAGCACGCCAGCAAATACATCCTGAGGAGAAAGAGAGGGACAAGCGGGTTAAACAAAGATTTTTAATATTCCAATAACAATGATACTTTTGCAATCATCAGAAATGTAAAAACAAGAAGTGGGCAATATGTCAGAACAATTTTCTTGGTCCCAGATTTTTAGATCACGAATCAATTTTTATCGTCATATCGCCCAGTCCTACTGTACAACCTACAAGATGAGATAAAAGTATCTCACCAAATTATTATTAACATTAAACATGGAAGTACAATTAAACAAGAAAAATCTCTTAAAATCTTTATCTCTTTGAACATCCAAAGATGGTTTACCTTGCATTATTAATTCACTCCATTCCAGATACTTCTGTAGCCACAGCTGCCCTGGGGCAGATTAACAGAAGTGAGGCTACCAATCTGTGCCATCAGCCCCTCTGACCAGGTCTAGAGACTTCTACAAGACATGCTTTGAAGAAACATTTTTGTCTACTCTTGTATATTGGTTTTTTCACAGATGTTACTCAACTCATGTCAACTGAACTGATACTGCATTGATAGTTTGCAGCTGATGTCATTAACATTTCCTGTTGGTGTGATGCTAACTTGAGACACTGCTTTGTCTGAAGCTTTGTTATACTTTAATCTGAGCTTTGCTTTAACAAAATTTGACCAGAAGGAACTGAATTATTTGGAACTAAAGCAGGTGAGCTGTTAAACAAGTCTCTCCCACATAAAATTACAGTCACAAACTAGCTAGCATTAGCACACAGTTTTTCAGTTAGTCACTCTCACTTTTTTTGTTGAAAATCAAACAACTAAATGGGACCATGAATGCTCCCATTGATCACAGGCTCCGGAAACTGTTCTGTTTAAATCCATTTTGTATTTTTTCTTGAGTTTTTCAGACAATCTAAAAACATTTTTGGCAGTGCTTCCTAATGTGTGCATTGTGTCACCGTGGTAACTGCTGAACATTCCACCATAGATATACATGCAGGTGCAAACACCCTCAGTGTGATGTCAAGTATCAGTTGCTATATTTGTGTTGTCTATGCAGCTTATGCACCTCGCGCACTGTGTGAACTGTGTGGGACAATAAAGTTGAGTGAACTAATAAACTGTCAAACAACAAAGAACAACCATAACCAGACTTGAACTTAAACAGCCACACAAATCAATAAACATCTGCAGCTTTTTACCATCTAAAAATCATTGCAAAGGTTTACTGTCAAAACCAGACTTAGAGAGACTTATGCATTTGTCTCCAGTAGGTTAGACTACTGTAACGTCCTGCTCACTGGCCTCTCCAAATGAGCGTTAAGACAGCTGCAGTACATCCAGAACACTGCTGCTCAGGTCCTGACTAGAACCAGGAAGTACTTCACACATAAGTCCTGTGCTCAGGTCTCTGCACTTGCTCCTGTGGCTCAGAGAATAGACTTTAAAGCAGCTCTGCTTGTGAACAAGTCTCTCCATAGCCTAGCATCAAAGTACATCTCCCACATGTTAGTGTCATATGAAACATTTCACACAGAGTCAGGACTAAACCAGGACTAAACAGGACTAAACCAGGACTAAACAGGCGGAATCAGTGTTTCAGTTTTATGCAGCTAACACCTGGAACAGTCTTCCTGAAGATGTGAGACAGACTTCTACTTTGACAATGTCTAAATCCAGGCTCCAAACGGTTCTGTTTAGCTGTGCATATGACTGAAAGGTTTTTATTCTGGACTTTTCTCTTTTAATGTTAATTTTATGATGATTATTTGTGATTATTTATGTTTTGATTTGTTGTATTGTGATTTTAATGTCTTTTTTATTCTGTAAAACACTTTGAATCAGTTTGTACCAATTGTGCTGTAAAAATAAACTTGCCTTGCCATAAATTCCATAAATGTATTGTGACATCTGCATTGAGATAAGACTACTCAGATTAGATAAATAGGAAGCGAGTTAAGCCTGACAGTGACCTCTGACCCCTGGTTTGATAGTCATGTGCTGGGATCACCTGTTTGAACTTTGATCGTGATACAACTATATATATACACACACACACACACACACACACACACACACACACACTGTGGCTAAATATTTGTTTTACAAAGTTACAAACAAGAAAATCTGAATTAGGACTAGGACTACGGCAGCATTTACACTTGCAGAATCTCCACATCAAAATTGGGACTAAAGTAAGACTAAACCCAGATCTAAACCAGGACAGACTAGAACTGGACCAAACCAAATATACATTAAAACTTAAACTGGGCCCAAACCAGTGTGAACGCACCCTAAAGGAAGACTAAACCAGGGACTAAACCAGGACTAAACTAAAACTAAACCAGGAACTGAAGCAGGACTAAACTAGAACTAAACCAGAGTCTAAAGTAGAAAAAAGGTCTAAACTATTTCAAAATTTCAAAGCTTCAGCCTGTCTTGAACTAAATTAAAACTATGAGGGACTTACAATCAGGGCTGGACTAAACAGGTGCCACTCCAAGTCTCTGTACCAGTACCACAGCTTAAGAAACCCTGTGTAAGTACAATCACCATAAGACAGTATTTCCGATTGAACCATCAGCAGAGTATTATCTAAAGCCTTTGTCAGAGATAATGTAATGACCTGGAGTAACACCTCTATCGCACATCAATAAGAAGCCAGTTACCGGTAATACCAGTCCAGGACTGAATCAGGACTAAACAAGAACTAAACCAAGACTAAACAAGGACTAAATTAGGACTAAATCAGGATTTACCTGCATCTGAACCAGAAGCACCTGTGCGCTTACATTACGTTGCTTACGTTACGTCGCATAGCAACCATTACGGCTGCTGACTAATGAGCTATACGGCTGCTGACTCGTGACCTAAACGTGTAAAATGGATATCGAAATAAATACAGTTTTATTTTTAATTCCTTATTATTTCAATGAAGAAGAGTCAAGGTGTCGTCATTGCAGCTGTTTATTTCTCTTTAGATTGAATGAAGTAAGAAATTAATCATTCCCTTTGAATATCAATAGGCAAATATAATGTTCTAGGTGATTTTTTCCCAGTTGTAGCTAGTATTAAATAACTAAGAAACTATACCTTGTTTCTCCCGTAGAAGAAGTCACGCCTGGTGCATGATGGGATATAGCAATAGTTTGTACCAATTGTGCTGTACAAATAAACTTGCCTTGCCATAAATTCCATAAATGTGCGAATGCGCGAAGTCTGCTTGCATGCACGTTTCGTTCACGGCCGATCTCCATGGAAACGCAGGGCACATTTGTCGGCTGCATTCGTGGGGTGCATGCAATGGGACAGGCCTTGTCGCGCGGGAAGTGACGTAAGTGCCCTTCAAATGCAGCCGACGAAGTGTGCAACCGTCGAATTCGGACATGGCCATAGACTGTATCCACACATTCATCCTTCTGTGGATGTATGATATTACAATGCTTGAAAATCTTTTATTTAGAATCTAGAATGTGATGGCTTTTTGTGAAGAAGTACATTTTCCATTCATTTTTCCCCACAGACAGAAAGGCATCGCGGAGACTAACCAGCTACGTGCTAACTATATCCATATCCATATATGGCGTTATAGATAATATCGTAATATATAATAACGCGGTTGTTTTAAGTCAAAAAAGCATGTTTCAAACTCAAGATTTGGCAAAATCCTTTAATAACTTGGCAGTCTATAAAGGTGCAGATTTCAAATAAAATGATAGTTCTTGTGGTCATTAGTTACCACAGAGCTGATTAGCTGGAAAGTTTATGTCTATGGGAAAAATTTATGAGAAATTTACTTACGGAACCGGGGGAGGGCGGTCACTGTTGAACACCATAGAACAAGAGCAGCATATACTGCAGTGTAAAATGTATAGGATTGTATTTAGCCCTGGTTTAGCCCTGGTTTA
>KN472179.1:12189-23387 GCA_000787095.1 Periophthalmodon schlosseri | reverse complement strand
ACAGAGCCGTTTGAGCTCAGCTCGGCTCAAAAGTCCCAGTGTGACTTTAAAAGTCCAGAACTACTAAAGTGAAACAAGACGCCACAGAAATGATGTTCTGTGAGTTCAGGCTCCACCAGGAGAAACTTTACAGTTTGTTTTGTAACTTTTCTAAAAACTAGAAACATCTTGTGTATAAGGAATTTGGCTTCAGGATGTTAAACTATGTCTGTAATTTGAACATTTGAAAATCTCCAGTGCATTTATGGAAACTTCTACTTATGTAACACAACTGATGCAGAGTCGATCAGCCTCTGAGTTCAGACCGTTCTCGTCGTCCACCTGCTCGTCTCCACGGAGATGTGACGGCTTTGCCTGGAATGTTCCACGGTTTGTTCAGTTACCGGTGTCATGTTTTTAAGAATACATTGACCTGTAACATGGCCTGATGGCGTCTGCTCGTCTCCTGTTTAAAGCCACACTGAGGAACATTTCAGGCAAAACAAAAACATGGAGAAGAGAGAAAAAGTTGTATGTGAACTTATCCAGGCGACAGTGGCTCAGTTGGTCGAGTGTTCGTCCACTGATCGGGAGGTTGGCGGTGCGATTCCAGCTCCCACAGTTGAATACTATTGTTGTGTCCTTGGGCAAGACACTTAACCCCCTCGCCCCCAGTGTGTGTGTGTGTGTGTGTGTGTGTGTGAGCGGTCCCTTCACACGTCCTGACCCTCCCTCTCTCCTCTAGACCCCCGGCGGTGCGTAGCTGCTCCTCTGACCTGTGCAGCGTGCAGTGGCGCCCCGGGCCGTGGGGGGGCTGTAGCGGGCCCTGCGGCGGCGGGTTTCAGTCCCGCAGAGTGGACTGCGCTCACCTCCGGACGGGACGGACGCTCGCCCAGCAGCACTGCGCCTGGATACAGAGACTCCCGACCTGGCGACCCTGCTCCTCCGACTCCGGCAACTGCACCGCACAGAGTAAGACAGAACGACGGGAGGAGAGAGACGAAGAGAGTTCAAGACGTTTTACACTTGCGTTTCATAATTTTGGTTTGATTTAAAGTCGCTGTACCTGATTTTTACTGTTTTAAAAACGCGACAAACAGAACTAGTTGATTTTAAAGTTTGCAGTGGTTCAAAGTTCCTCCTCACTGGCCTCATGCATCAGAGGATTCTAATGATTCACCACGATGAGTTTAGAAGCTCCTCTCACGAGTCTCAGAGGCCAGAGCGGAGGTTTGTCGCCGCGGTAACGCTAACAACAGCTAGCATGCTAACACGCACTTCCTGACACTCAGACAATAAAACAGACAAACAGAACGATGTTTAAACCAATTTAAACTCACTTCTAAAATACGACGAAACTATGACTCCATCAAAACCTGTGACTTAACAAAACCAGAACAAGACCAGGACTAAAACTGGACTAAACCCAAACAGATGAAGGTCTAAAACAGAACTAAACTAAAACCAAAGGCCGAGTCTCATTTGAACACAACAGATTAGCTTTGTCCCATGTTCTAATGTTGTTCCTCAACAAAAACATGTCTGAAGAGGCTTTAGATCATCCATGCATGTTTGAGTAATCTAGAGATCTGTCCCGAGCCTTATTCAAACCCTCTTTATGTTTAGCTGTAAGACTCAGTGCAGCCTACGTCTACGCCTTCGCCAAGTCTACGTCACCCATGCTCCGCCCACAAGTCTACGTCACCCATGCTAATACCCCATAGAAGTAAATACCTCTCTTTAATACCCCATAGAAGTAAATACCTCTCTTTAATACCCCATAGAAGTAAATACCTCTCTTTAATACCCCATAGAAGTAAATACCTCTCTTTAATACCCCATAGAAGTAAATACCTCTCTTTAATACCCCATAGAAGTAAATACCTCTCTTTAATACCCCATAGAAGTAAATACCTCTCTTTAATACCCCATAGAAGTAAATACCCCCTCTTTAATACCAGATAGAAGTAAATACCTCCTCTTTAATACCCCATAGAAGTAAATACCTCCTCTTTAATACCCCATAGAAGTAAATACCTCCTCTTTAATACCCCATAGAAGTAAATACCTCCTCTTTAATACCCCATAGATGTAAATACCTCCTCTTTAATACCCCATAGAAGTAAATACCTCCTCTTTAATACCCCATAGAAGTAAATACCTCCTCTTTAATACCCCATAGAAGTAAATACCCCTCTTTAATACCCCATAGAAGTAAATACCCCTCTTTAATACCCCATAGAAGTAAATACCCCTCTTTAATACCCCATAGAAGTAAATACCCCTCTTTAATACCCCATAGAAGTAAATACCTCCTCTTTAATACCCCATAGAGGTAAATACCTCCTCTTTAATAACAGCCAGTGCCTCAGTTGTAGTTACCTGGTTGTTCTTGTGGATTCTCTGCTTTTCTCCTATAGTTTCACATTATAAATCTTTAGTCACTTTAAAGTTTAAGTGTCTGAAAAGGTTTTGGGAAGTCGTTACAAAGAGTCTCCGTACATGATGAATGCCTCTTCTTCTTTAGACTGCCCCCTGCTGACCGCTGTAGCACACGTGAACGCGCTCGCTGCTAAAGATGATCGATGCCGTTGGAGCGTCTCACAGACACAGACTTATTCAGAGCCGCTCATAAAGACCTTAAGTGCAGAAGTGCTCCTCGGCAGATAGATGGCGCTCTGCTACAGACACTCTCTGAACAGTCAGTAGAGAGTTTGCCCACCGATCCGAAGGCTGCCGGTTCAAATCCCGCTCTCGACATAAACAGCATCGGTTGTGTGGGCAGATCCACTGACCCACAGGTTGATGGTGCGATTCCAGCTCCCACTGATGAATGCTGTCGTTGTGTCCTTGGGCAAGACACTTAACCCACCTCGTTTCTAAGGTTGCTGTAATGATCATATAAGGAGTATAGATGGAGCAGCACCTCATGACATCAGCTGGTGGAACAGAGCATTTTAAGATCCTCAAAACAAGACTAAACTAAGATTATTAGCTCAAAAAGGTGATTTACTTATGTAGAGGGAGTAGTCTGCAAAATATACTGTACAATAATCTACAAAAACATGAGACAAAACAACACACTACAGCTTCACAAACCTGGTGTGATGTGCAGTAGTTTCATTAACGCTGATTGTAATGTGATAGCGCTGTGAAGGGGGCGGGGCTTACCACAGGGAGAGTGAACTCAGAGCGTCAAAAACAAAACTGTCACTGTTATTACAATAAAAGCTAACATGGCGATCTAAGTATGTAATGTGCCAGCAGGTAATACCCCACAGAAGTGTAATACCTCCCTTTAATACCTCCCTTTAACGCGCTCAAAGCAGATGGTGCATTTTAAATCTGTTCTCCTCCTTGAGTCCTGACCTGTTGTTCATGTGTTGTTTTTGTGTTGTTCGTGTGTTGTTCATGTGTTGTTTTTGTGTTGTTCGTGTGTTGTTCATGTGTTGTTTTTGTGTTGTTCGTGTGTTGTTCATGTGTTGTTTTTGTGTTGTTCGTGTGTTGTTCATGTGTTGTTTTTGTGTTGTTCGTGTGTTGTTCATGTGTTGTTTTTGTGTTGTTCGTGTGTTGTTCATGTGTTGTTTTTGTGTTGTTCGTGTGTTGTTCATGTGTTGTTTTTGTGTTGTTCGTGTGTTGTTCATGTGTTGTTTTTGTGTTGTTCGTGTGTTGTTCATGTGTTGTTTTTGTGTTGTTCGTGTGTTGTTCATGTGTTGTTTTTGTGTTGTTCGTGTGTTGTTCATGTGTTGTTTTTGTGTTGTTCGTGTGTTGTTCATGTGTTGTTTTTGTGTTGTTTTTGAGTTGTTCTTGTCTTATTGTGTCGCTGCAGGTGAGTGCAGAGACAGCTCTCAGTACTGCAGTGTGGCCTGGAGGCTCCGGCTCTGCCATTCCCCCGTCTACAAACACAGATGCTGCCAATCCTGTTCACAGGACGTGGACTCCACCTAGTGGCAGCCCGCGGAACTACATACACTACCTTTTATGAGCTGAAGGACTGAGAGAGACTCATGGGACGATGAGCGCAGATGGATTGTGTTTGGAGGATTTTGGGTTTGGACCTGAGATATGACAAAGAAAGAGCGGGGCTGTGTCCGAATGTCCACACTATCTCCTACAGGGGGCGCTATTTAGGCGTCATTTCTAGTAGCGTCCGTATGACCGGCAGGTGAAAATGTAGTGCACTCAATATAGACCACAATGCACTTTGAGAAGTAGCATCCAGCGCTCGCCACTAAACCAGTCAATATAAACCACAATGCACTGCAAGAGCTGGAAAAACAACAGCGACAGAGACAGGTCTTCATCTGGACACAACACGACTCTTAAGTAAAGGGGGCTGAGGGGCTGGGGGAGACATTCGGACACAGCCTGGATCATGTTTTGCTGCCTCCATCTCCACCACCAGCATTCACCCCGCTCCTCCAGGTGAAGAAGACACGGACCGTCGCTAAAACGGTGTCGCCTCCACCCTGAATATTTCATGACAAACGATTAGCTCGCCCCCCGGAGGAGGGAGAGAGAAACGCAAACGATCCCCCAGAATGCAATTTGAGTAAAGTGATTAAAGTGGCCCCGTGCTCCCCGTGACTCAGACAGGTTTGTGCACTGAAGTGTTTGTAATGAAGTTTGTAATGAGTCAGATTAACCGGGCTATTTAAAGATGCACTATGGAACTTTTCTGAGGGTACGTCACCCACTTGCTTCATAGAGATGTTACTTCTTTGTCTGGAATGTTCCACAGTTTGGCATTAAGTTTGTTTATGTTGCATTTTTATAACAGGACATTATTTTATTACTCAGAAAATACTATATTCTTAAACATGTATTTTTACAGAGGTCCGCCTCTCCACAGATCTGACCTGTAACTAGGCCTCGATCGCCTGCTTCTCTCCATGGAGATGGGTTTGTTTAATGCCACACTGTGGGAGATTTCTGACAAACCAATGACATTTCCATAGAGATGAGGTAATCCTTTATTGTCTCATGGGGGTCATAATGTGTCTGGGGTCAGAGGTCACAGTTTAACACCAGAGCTGGAACTAACAAAGTAAAAGTAGTAAAGTACTGCACTTAAGTAAAAGAATTAGGTATCTGTACTTTACTTAAGTACATTTTACAGTGAGTACTTTTTACTTTTACTTCAGTACATTTAAGAGCAGTATCTGTACTTTCTACTCCACTACATTTTTGAACTGGACTGAAAAGTATTTTTATTATTGTGTGAGACCTGCTGAAAAGGTGAGGGTTTATTTTTAACACGTTCAGAATTTGAACAAAACAAAAATATACAAATAAAAACATAGAAAAAAATTGATTCAATTGTTTCAGCTCAAATCTTCAAAATCACTACATTTGACGCTTTATAAGACTCAAAATCTGTGTGAAATACTTTTACTTTTTACTCTTTAAGTACATTTTTACACAAGTACTTTAATATTAAGTGTATTTTTTCATGTGATACTTTTACTTGAGTGTTTTTTTGCTTCAGTATCTGTACTTTTAATTCAGTAACAACATTAAGTACTTCTTCCACTTCAGTTTAACACAGAGAAAAAACATCACCACTGAACATAAATAAGACCAAGAATAACCAGAGTAATGTTCCATCAGGGACTTTAAAGTCTCTGAGGTGACAGACCCTTCACCAGGAAAGTTACACGGTGCTTCTTTAAATCTGACATGTCCTGAGTTTGGTTTTTCAAAGTATTTATTTGTAAACTGTTTTTTCTGCAAAACTATGAATTATTTCTACACTGAACATTGGGAAACAAAACGATCCTCAAAATGAAATGAATTCCCAGAACAGATGAACCTAAAGTTGTTCTGCAGTGAAATGCTCTGTACTTTCTCACTGAGGAACAGTGGGAAATGTTACTGATAAACGATAGAAACTTTTATTTCGAAATGTTTTTGTGAAGTGAATTTAAAATGAAAGACAATTTACTGTTTGTAAAGGTGAGATTTATACAGAGCGACTAAAAAAACATCGTACCACATCACACCAAGACACTGGCACCTGATTATTTATTTATTTTACCTTTAAAGGTCCAATATCACACAAACTGACTCTTGTAGCTTTAATCCATGTTCTAACGCTGTTCCCTCCTCAAAAACAGACCTGGAGTTGTGTTTTGTTTCATTCACACGTTTGAGTAACACTTTATTATTAGTCTGTCTACATCTCCAAAGCTCAAAACGCTCTGTTCCACCTTGTGATGTCATGAAGTGGTAGTTTCCACGTTAACAGCTCCTTTTATCTTTAGTTCAGCAGAGATTGGCAATTCCCGAAATGATCCAAATGATTCTAGTGAAGGTGTGTGGAGTTTAAAAGCACAGTATTACCACTTAATGACATCACAAGGTGGAACAAGGTTTTCAGTTTGAGAGAAGAACGTAAATACGCAGGGTTTGTGATGAGGAAACAACATTAGAGCAGAGATCAGAGAATAGAGTCATACGGCCCTTTAAAAAACGCCCCCCAAACGCTCCATAGGTCATAAATCTCGCAGAGTGGACAGTTTTATGTTTTTGTGAGCGCCCCCTGTTGGTTGTGTTGGTTCGGTCCAAGTCTGCTGCAATGTACAGTGTTTTGTAAATACGGTGGTCCAAGTGCAATATCATAATGAGTGTTTTCAGACGTTTATTTTCATACCATTTTTAACAGGTGAACAGTAAAGTTCTGTAGGTCTGTCGTGTGTCAAACAGGTGGGACGTTTGACCCACTTTTTAACTGCATGATCTTCAATGAGGGTTTGCTCCTTTGTGATGTCACGTCTTTTCGTTTTTCTCCCGATGCATTTGAAGTATCCGTGGTCCTGTTTTGCTGCTTGTGGACCTGCAGTTTGACCATAGGCTGTATAAAGAAGTGGACTGAGCGAGAGTGACTACACCCACAGCGTTCGGCTCCGGTCAAAGTTCAAACCGCGAGTATCATAGCAAGTGGGTGTGTGCTCTCTTAAGGCAATGTAGAAACTGTAGTTTTGTTCTTCAAGTAGCCTCTTTACGACTGACATCTTTGGAAACTCTTCTTCAGTTTGGCAGCACTCAGCCTGAAAAAAAGGCTCAGCTTGAGTCTTGTTATTAATGTTCATATGTTGATTTACAGACACAATAGTGAAATAAAAACCCCAGGATCATGTAGAGGGTTAATACGAACATTTAAGACCAACATGAGTCTGACAGCAGCAGGTGCAGAGAGAGGGGCGGAGTTTAACACAGAAAGTGAATTGGAGCCAGAGTCGATGATCACTTCCTGTTTGGAACGCGGCGGTGGCGGCGGCAGGTCTCTGATGTCCATTTATATATACAGTCTATGAGTTTGACAAAGAAATAATTAAAGTGCTTTTGTTAACAACGCCAGTGGAATAAAGTCAGTTTACACAACGGTGACTGTTTCGTGTCTGTGTGTGAGTGATGTTTGTGAACGAGTCGGCTCTTTGGAACGGCTCTTTAACGTGAGCAGCTGGAATCGGATCTCATTTTTAAAAAGAGTCAAATCTTTTCCTTTCTGATTAACGCTGATGTAACGGCTGCAGACCTTCCGTCAGGCCGTATACAAAAGACAGGACACACGGTGGAGTCACTCAATTTTACTCCTGTGACAAACATATAAAAACAAATGAATATGTTTTCACACATATCAGGCTCACTGGCTCCCTCTGCAGTCTCCTACGTGCTACTCAGAGGGGGGAGCCCACAGCTACTGGCCGTGTTATTACGATGCTAATACACAGGGTTTACAAATCACATTGACTCATGTTTATATTATCATGTCTGAACAAAAAAATTATTTTACATTTGCAGTGGAATAATTATTTGGAGGAACAAATGCACTATTCACCATTTACATAAATAAAAATAAAATCAAACATACCTGTGACGAACATATAAACACAAATTAATATGTTTTCACACACATCAGGCTCACTGGCTCCTGTAACAATGAGAAACACCGTGAGATGGCGGCTCATTTTCGCGGCACTCAGCACAACGTAACAATATGAAGTTAACTGAAAAATTTTAAGTCCAAATAAAATTAACAAAACTTAAACTTAGCGCTCCAAAATACATTATTTACACGTGAAAACACTGTCTTATCAACATGTGTTATTGTATTTATGCTAACAGTAAATCGTTTTTATAAAATATATTATTTTCACCCGAGACAGAACTTACCCTCTGCAGTCTCCTACGTGCTACTGAGAGGGGAAGTGAAACTACCAAAATAAAATACACGGGAGCAGTGCGCACTTCCGGTTTTTCAAAATAAAACACCAAAATGATAAAATTCACATATTAATTCAAACGAAACATAATACACAACAGGAAATAGTAATGAGTGCATTTTTAAGTACGTTACACTGAACCAACACAAGAATCAGCTCAGAAGCAGCAGATGACATGAGAGAGAGATTAGTGAAAAAAAACAAAACAAAACATATTTGGCATCATAATAACAGTTAGATTTTAAATTATTATTATAGTTTTATTTTGATTATTCATAATTCCAAAGGGTAAACTCCTCCACGCTCTATTATTATAGTTTTATTTTGATTATTCATAATTCCAAAGGGTAAACTCTCTCCACGCTCAGTTTGAACCATTTTAAACACATCTGAGCCTGGGTCATGTCTCTCTGTGTTTAGTTTGTATAAAATTACATCTCAAATTGGCTCCTGTCATATAAAAACATATAAAAGGAGCCAGTCTTTTGAACGACTCTTTGAAATGAACAGATCCAAAAGATTCGGATCCCATAAAAGAGCCAAAAGTCCCATCACTGCTGTATGTACAAAAGACAGTAATATAAAAATAACACTAGCCACATGCACTATGACAGTAACTTAACACCATGCAACTGGAGGCGGAGGCGTTTGTGCTTTACCTTTAATGTTCCGCAGTCTGGCATTAAACTCATCTACCTTACATCTATTCATTTACAGGTGTATTATTGCTTTAAAATCATGTTCTTATTGTGAGCGGGGGTCACCTCTCCTCAGATCTGGTGTGTGACCTCACGTGGTGATGTCTCTTACTTTTCTCCATGGAGACAGATGCCATTAATGCCAAACTCTGGGACATTATGGAGACAAACAAGTGGTGTAGCCTCCATCAAGACAGTTTAAAATCACAAACGTGTAGCTATTCCCACTTCTTTATATTAACTCATTAATTAGTTCAAGCCTTTTATGCACAATCCGGAGTGATCTTGAATTTGCATGTGCTGTGTTGCGTTCACGTTACCTATAGAAAAACAAACAAAAAATGAATCAAATTATCAAAAGCCAAAAGTCAATATTATCTGACGCATATTTCCGTAAAATCTAGTTAAATATATTCTTGAACATGGTGGCTTTTAGTAAATGTATGAATCTGCTTTAATATTTTAATATATTTAGTGTTTTCATAACGTTTGTGACCGCGGTCTCTCGTTGTCCGATCTCCCGTGAACGCAGCACCAATGTAAGCGCAGTGGGCGGGGCTAATTTATTCAATCGACTTCCGGGAAAACAACGTGAGTTTGAACCGAACTGACGCCTCATGGGCTGGAAATAACAGCTTTTTCATTCTTATATTATTAATCTAACTCTTTTTAGCAGCTGTCGATGCGGGATAATGTTGTTTTGTGCCTCTGAATCGGACGTTGTGCTCGTGTTTGTTTTGGTAGCTCTGTTAGCCTGAGTTAGCCGCGGCTCTGGAAGCGACTTCACTATCAACATTTACACTCGTTTGTGACTTTTTTGCCTTAAATATGAATATTTATTTATTATTTTCAATCTGACCACTTTGATAGTTGCTTTATGTCACTGCTGTAGCGAGGCCTGTCACGAAAACAACATTTTAGTGCGTTATATTACTGAAAAAAACTGTAAACTATAAAAGGTCCTATTGGAACTAATTTATGTGACAGGCACAATAATCCTGAAGCCTGATGAACCCGGTAAACACTTTAACTGTACAATATGAGTAAAAAACTTGAGCTGAAAGAAATAAATGGCACAATGTTTCTATAATGAGTCATAGAATTAATGTTTTGACTCTACAGCTCAAATATTATCATAGTTCTACAAGTTTCTCACTTGTAAAACGAAAAAGTAAATAAATATAAACCCCCCAGAAGTACTGTTCCATCTGTCAGTTATTAAGCGATGAGTTGATATAGTATTTACTGTGACAGGTGAATTGGTTTGGTAGCGTTTCATGAGCTTTAATCCTGATTTTTCGTCATTAAAGGCTCACGATGGGGCACACGAGTTTGGACAAGATCAAGGCTCTGCAGAGGAACCCGGCCAACATCAGGAACCTGTGCATCCTGGCGCACGTGGACCACGGTGAGTCATTTAAACAGAGTAAAGATGGATATATTTGATCAGCTCTGCTCCACAGCTCACACGAACACACGGGGACGAGGCTAAACGGAGTGACGTGTGCCGATACTTTAAACAAGAGATACGCCGATATTTGGAGTTTTCAGAGTATCGGATATCGATCTTAAATCTCCAGCACAGGCCGATATTTTGTTTTGGTCGATCTGCTGCGTAAAAAATACACACAAAGCTTTATATTAACACTTTAATACGAGGAGATACTGCACAAAACGTGACTCCACAGCTCTCTTAGGTCTGAGGTCGAAAAAGGGCTGTGAGTGAGTTTGTAGTAAATTTAAATTACATAAAAAATAAACTAAATCGGCCCAAACGTATCGGCAGAGCTTATCGGCACTAGGCCTGTCATGATAATTACAATATCGACCTTTCGTTCAATATATATTGGAACAATCATTTTTTGGGGGTCAGCATTTATCTTGGGGACTTTTTCTTTGTGCCAGTGGGAAATGTTGTTATTTTTCTGTTCTACGATGAGATTTGAGCTGTGGACGGTTGAACAAATAACTTCCATGACTTTTTATAGAAACTAACTACTAAAGTGTTTCATTCTGCGGTGTCTTTATTGCAGTTTGTATAATAATTAAAAAACACATTTACAGTAGTTTTGGGGAATAATTTTACTTCAAGGTTAATATGTCAGTGGCTTAAATTAGTTTCAATATTGTCGATTATTGTCTATATTTTCTTCAGCGATATATTGAACTTTATCAGTTGTTATCGTGACAGGTCTAGCCGTCGGTTCCTCTGGATTCTAAATAATCGGTATCGGCATCGATTGTGAAAACCCCCATATTGGTCGATCTCTATTTTAAACACATCATGTTTCCTGCT
>JACM01017487.1:0-12138 GCA_000787095.1 Periophthalmodon schlosseri | reverse complement strand
AGGGGAGAGGGGAGGGAACAGGTGAGGGGAGGGGGAGGGGACAGGTGAGGGAGAGGGGGAGGGACCAGGTGAGGGGAGAGGGGGCAGGTGAGGGGGAGTGGAGGGGACAGGTAAGGGGAGGAGGGAGGTGCCAGGTGAGGGGTCAGGTGAGGGGAGGAGCCAGGTGAGGGGAGAGGGGAACAGGTTTCACATCTGCTATCGACTGGTGAAAAAAAAAACCCAAATAAACTTTATAACTTTAAGTAATAAAAACACTTGCAATTAGATGAACGCAACATGGATAATAATTTAAAGCCACACTGTGGAACATTCAGGGCAAAGCAAGTGGCAGACCGGACTCTCCAGCACAAAAGTTACAGAGTGCATCTTTACAGCAAAATGATCAACCAACGGGTTCAAATATCTTATTAAGTGACAAAAACTAATTTTATTTGGGGTAAATTTAACCCAAAATTTACTGAGCTCTTTAGTAATTTCTCAAAATACAGAAATACAGATAATTTACATATTCCACAAAAGTTTTACCACAAAAATGTAGTGTAAGCAGGGGCATTGGACTGGGGGGGTAAAGGGTACTGTTCACCGGGGGCCCAGTGCAGGGAGGGGCCCTTCAAAAACTCTGTAATATGCATTTTTCATTAGACGACATATAGTGCGGGGCCCCTAAGATAATTGGTACCCAGGGCCCAGACTTTGGTGCTACAGCCCTGAGTGTAAGTGTGTCTGTGACGCCTTACTCTTCCAGACGGGAGGTTGCAGTTTCCCAACGCAGTCTCCACTCCCTTCCGATCTGCCGTTAACATCCTGAAGATACTGCAAACACAAACAGATACTTTTGAGTTATTTCCACTTAACTCCGCTGTCAAAAATAAGGCTTTCAGCTCACTTTGAGGAAGATTTAGACACACTTAAAGAGCATACGGCTTTGGAAAATAACACCCGACTGATCAAAGCAGTAACAGCATGAGATTATGAAGAGATGGAGATGGTGTAAACCCAAAAAAACTAAAATAGAAGGTTTTTGATATTTGCTGTTACCGACGGCCATAATAATCCCATTTCAAATAAAAGCTTTGTTGGCTGTTGATAATATATACAAATAATAATACTATAAACAGCATTTACCCCTGAACTAAAACAAAACATGAATTGACTTATAATGTGAAATAGATCATATATATAATAGTAAATATATAGTAAAAACTAAACTGTGACATTTTTATATGCCACCTTCAAGTCACTCAAAGCGCTTTACATCAAGGTAGGTAAATGTCTTGCTCAAGGACACAACAGCATTCATCTGTGGGAGCTGGAATTGCACCGCCAACCTGTGGGTCAATGGATCTGTGCGCTCAACCAAAGATGTTTACATCAAGGGCAGGATTCGAACCGCCAACCTTCAGATCAGTGGACAAACTCTCTACCAACTGAGCTACTGTTGTAATGTTTATAAATTGAAATTCTGTAAAATTAAAATGCGATTGTTTAACCAATGTTTAACCAATTACATCACTACACAAACAACATAATGTCTTCTATAGCAGCAGTAATGACTTAAGGGGCGGTTTTCATATAGTAAAGAACAACATTAATTAACATGAATTATTCCGCTACATTGTTTTTTTCTGTTTAACAAAGACTTATTATCATAGACTGTATAAAAAAGTGGATTACGTGTGTGACGTCACTCGCAGCGTTCGGCTCCAGTCAAATGAAGCTCATCGAGGCCAGAGCAGTTATAGCGGCGAATTTGGAGCAGAGTTCATAGCAACGAGTATCATAGCAACCAAAGAGCCAGTCCGGAGCGAGGCTGTTGAAGGCATGATGCATCTTTTTCTCTGGTATTTAGTATTAAACAAAAACATGCGTAGATCATTATTTTATGTTAATTTTAAACCACAATATTGATCTAAAACAACCCAACATTTTTTTAACTATGACCTATGATATTTTTGCATAATCTCAAGACAGAGCAACATAAAGTCTCGTGATATTTTTCGTTGAGTTCACAAGCTCACGAGAATCCATCTTGGCCTGCTCCCGATAGCGCCATCCCAGATTAATCATGTGTACAACTCAATTAGTGCTACACACATTAATCTCGGAGCAGGTTAAGTACGTACGGGGCTCTGTTCTCTATTTAAAAATTCCAGATCCGCAAACTTTGTGTATGTAATTTTTCAACATTTTTGCACATATTTACGTTATGATTAGTGATTTTCAGATTCTAGAATGTGATGATGTCATACTCCCAGATGGGGGCGCAAGAGCCAGATTTGTCTGTTGATTACATTGTACCGTGCGATGAAATATCGACAAGGTAAATTCAGAAATGTTGAACCTGAGACTGGACTCAAGGACTCACTGTATCACAACAAAAATCTGTGTTTTAACAATATCAATTTTAGCTGCCCAGATCTGTATTAAATATTATGGGCCTATATAATGCTGTGATGTCATTTGAAACCATAGACTCTATATATAAATGGACATAGCTAACCTGCTGTTCCAAACAGGAAGTGAGCATGGGCGCGCTTCTGGCTCCACTCACCCTGGCACTTTACACTGAAAAACTGTGGCCCCTCTCTCTGTACCTGCTGCTGTCAGACTCGTCATATTGGTCTTAAATGTTCGTATTAACCCGCTCTACATGATCCTGGGGTTTTAATTTCGCTATTATGTCCGTGGGTCAAGATATGAACATTAATAAAGAGACCAATCAGCTGCCTTCTTTCCCCGAGGTTACTCCACTAGCGTTAGCAACAGGTTTGACTTACAGCTTGCTAAGCGATAAAGAGACCAATCAGCTGCCTTCTTTCCCCGAGGTTACTCCACTAGCGTTAGCAACAGGTTTGACTTACAGCGTTGCTAAGCGCCTGCACCGCTGGTTTAGCAGAGGGCGGGCGGGAAGGGGCGTTACCTTTAACAGCCTCGCTCCAGATTGGCTCTTTGGTTGCTATGGCACTCGCGGTCGGAATTCCAAACATGGAACTCGGCTCCAAATTCGCCCTATAACCGCTCCAGCTTCAACGAGCTTCATTTGACTGGAGCCGAACGCTGCGGGTGACGTCACACTCACTTAGTCCACTTCTTTGCACAGTCTATGTTCGAAACCCGGCAATATACCCACCATGCATTAGTACAATATGGTATAGCAGTCAGATAATGATCCATGCACGTGGCACCGCTCCTTGTATAAAACTAATAAAAGTACTTTATGAAACCGTTTCGATAGCTGACAGAGCCGTCCTGCAGTGTTTAGCCTAAAGCGCAGCCAGGTTTAATCACACACACATATTCCTCAGTATACAGTGAACTCATCGGGGGAGCGGGAGCCGTGCTGACATTACTCAAACTGACATGTCCGCGCCGCTGGGAGGTTAATTCCCTAAATGGTATGAGGCGGCCCGGAGTGTCTTGCTCGTTGACACCCACTGGTTTCGCTCAGGGAGGTTATCGCCAGAGTTAACCACTGCTGCTGCTGCCGCCTCAAAGCTCCACTAGACTAATGCAGGAAGGATTTTATACTGAGGTGAAGACATGTACAGCCCATAGACTGTGTATGTAAATGGACATAGCTAACCCGCTAGCCGCCGCGCTTCAAATAGGCTCCATCGACTCTGGTTCCAATTCACTTTACATTGAAAAACTGTGGGCCCTCTCTCTGTAACTGCTGCTGTCAGAATCAAGAACCTTTTTTCCCCGAGGTCGCTCCTGCTAGTGTTAGCAGCAAGTTTGATTGGCAGCGTTGCTAAGCGCCCGCTCCCTGCTAAACCAGCGGTGCGGGCGGGAAGGGCCTTTACCTTCATCATCCTCGCTCTGGATTGGCTCTTTGGTTGCTATGATACTCGCGGTAAGAATTCCAAATATGGAACTCGGCTCCAAATTGGCCCCTATAACTGCTCTGGCCTCGATGAGCTTCATTTGACTGGAGCCGATCACCGTGGGCGACGTCACGCTCACTCAGTCCACTTCTTTACACAGTCTATGGTACAGACCCATATAGAAACAATATAAATATCTTTTATGCAGAGCCCAGTTCCATATTTGGAATTCTGACCGTGAGTATCATAGCAACCAAAGAGCCAATCTGGAGCAAGGACGATGAAGGTAAAGGCCCTTCCCGCCCGCACCGCTGGTTTAGCAGGAAGCGGGTCCTTAGCAACGCTGTCAATCAAACCTCTTGCTAACGCTAGCAGGAGCGACCTCGGGAAAAGAAGGTGCCTGATTTGTCTGTTATTAATGTTCATATCTTGATTTACGGACAAAATAGCAAAATAAAAACATCAGGATCATGTAGAGCGGGTTAATATGACATATTAAGACCAAATATAACATTTTAAGAACAAAATGACGAGTCTTGACAGCAGCAGTTACGAAGAGAGGGGCCACAGTTTTTCAATAGAAAGTGAATTGGAGTCAGAGTCGATGGAGCCGGAAGTGCGCACATGCTCACTTCCTATTTGGAACGCGGCGGCTAACAGGTTAGCTATATCCATTTATATATACAGTCCATGACAAGGATCCTAAATCAGGTCCTAGATCTTAAGTTAAAATTGAAATCATAATATAGATCTTGATTGTCACTTTATCCAGCCCAGTGCAAAATATGTCAGTGATGTTTGACTGAACAGAACAAAAACCTATTTCCTTTGAATTAAAATGACCTTGACTGACTTGTTTTGCCTTGACTATGAAGCTTCTAAAATGCACAAAGAATAGCGCTTTCACAGTTGCTAAAAATAGATTGTGACATCACACCGCAAAGCATTATGGGATAACCCCTTACACAAACAAACCGTCAGAGTTTTAATGTTGAAAGTGTTTCATGTGCCGCTGTGTTTGTCTAAGGTTGTGACATTTATTAACATATTACAGACATTTTTAACTTAAATCATTTGTAATTCAAGTGTTTCAGTTGTTTTGGGCAAATCGTGGAGCAGAGGCTTATGGGAGTGAGTGAGCTAAAGTGTGTGCAGGAGTTAAAATGACTAGAATCTGAATTAGCTAAATCTACCTCAAAACATGGCAAGGCAAGTTTATTTGTACAGCACAATGTGTCCACAAAGTAATTCAAAGAGCTTTACAGAATAAGAAAGACATTAAAATCACAATACAACAAATCAAAACATAAATAATCACAAATAATTGTAATAAAATTAACATTAAAGGAGAAAAGTGCAGAAAAAAACAACAACTGTCAGTCATATGCAGCTAAACAGAACTGTTTGGAGCCTGGATTTAAACATTGTCAAAGTAGAGGCCTGTCTCACATCTTCAGGAAGAATGTTCCAGGTTTTAGCTGCAGAAAACTGAGACGCTGATTCCCCATGTTTAGTCCTGGTTTAGTCCTGGTTTAGTCCTGGTTTAGTCCTGGTTTAGTCCTGGTTTAGTCCTGGTTTAGTCCTGGTTTAGTCCTGGTTTAGTCCTGGTTCAGTCCTGGTTCAGTCCTGACTCTGGGCACCAGCAGGAGGCCGGTCCCTGAAGTCCTCAGAGTGTGAGATGGTTCATGTGGCTCTCACATGTGGGAGATGTTCTTTGGTGCTGGTCCATGGAGAGACTTGTAACAAGCAGAGCTGCTTTAAAGTCTATTCTCTGAGCCACAGGAGCCACAGACCTGAGCACAGGACGCATGTGTGAAGTACTTCCTGGTTCTAGTCAGGACCCGAGCAGCACCGTTCTGGATGTACTGCAGCTGTCTTAATGTCCGTTTGGAGAGACCAGTGAGCAGGACGTTACAGTCGTCTAACCTACTGGAGACAAACGCATGGATAAGTCCCAGTCTGTCCTGGAGGTTCTGTGCTGTCTTCCCCCTCCCTTCTGTGTCTGTGCCGAGAGCTGGGCGGAGACTCTGGCACCACCCACTACACACCTGCAGCCGATCAGCAACCAAGCCTTCGCCTGTGGAGCACTAAGGGACCGAGGATCCTGCACACGTCGCCAGATCGTCCTATGTGGTACAGTTCCGCTTGGCTCAGTCTAGTTTCGTGATTATGGTCACAGTACTCAGCTGCCTGTTTCTCGTTTTTCGCCAGATCCCCGCACCTCCGCCTCCGACCCAGCTCTCCACAACCGGTACGAACACCTCGGCCTCTGACCCCGCTACCTACGACCGGCTCGGAGACAACAGCCTACGACTCCGCTCTCTACTATCTGCTCCGTCAACCCACATTTATATTTCTGTGTTTGTAAATAAACTCTGTTCAGCTTTTTACCCCGAGTCTGTATCTTTGATCCCCCAGACATTACGACATTTTAGCTGTTTTTAGATGGTAAAAGCCTGAGATTGTTATTGATTTGATGTGGCTGTTGAAGTTCAAGTCTGAGTCCATTATTACTCCTAGATTTCTAGCCTGATTTGAAGGTTTTAGAGAGAGACTGGAGGTGACCGCTGACACATTCTCTATGTTTCCGTGGGCCAAAGACGATGACTTGAGTCTTGTCTGAGTTTAGCTGCAGAAAGTTGTTTTGCCTCCACACACTGATCTGTTGGATGCAGTGACAGAGTGAATCCACTGGTCCAGATTCACCTGCTGCCAGTGCGACATAGATCTGAGCGTCATCTTCATAGTTGTGGTAGGACACATTATTGCTGCGTATTAACTGGCCTAATGGCACATGTATATTTTTAGTTCACTAATATGGATTAACCTGTTTATATTATGCTAAACCAGTGGTATTTATAATGGGATACTCTTTTAGTTCAAGAGTAAACAGAGCCACAAATTCTATATAACTTTTATCACTTAAAGGGCCCTTGTTACACTGTTTTCTGATCTGTTCTAATGTTGTTTCCTCGTCACAAACAGACCTGGAGTTGTGTTTTGTTTCATTCACACATGTTTAACACACAAACCCTGCAGATTTAGACTGAGCTCTCAAACTGAAAACACTCTGTTCCACCTTGTGATGTCATGTGGTAATACAGGAAGTGCCCCACTGTGTTTTTAAACTCCACACACCTTCAATACATTTGGATACTTTAGGCCCTGGAATTTCCAATCTCTACTGAACTAAAGATAAAATGAGCTGTTAAAGGTGGAACAGAGCATTTTGAGCTTTGGAGATGTAGACAGACTAATAATAAAGTGTTACTCAAACGTGTGAATGAAAAAAAACCCTCAACTGCAGGTCTGTTTTTGAGGAGGTAACAACATTATAACATGGCTTAAAGCTCATGAGAGTCAACAAGAAGCTTAAGTTTGGCGTTAGTACTTTTTTCTTAAGAGTTTGTGAACTACAGCAAAAAATAATCAATTGGACAATTTATTTACAGCTCTGGATAAAGTTGCTAAAAATATGTAAGACCAAATGAACCACTAATCCCACCAAGAATTCCAAGGAAAAAACCCAGACTTGGTCAGGACCATAGACTGTATATATAAATGGACAGAGCTAATCTGCTAGGCTTCAGTTCACTTTCTATTGAAAAACTGTGTCCTCTCTCTCTGTAACTGCTGCTGTCAGACTCCTCATTTTGGTCTTAAATGTTCGTATTAACCCTCTACATGATCCTGGGGTTTTTATTTGACTATTGTGTCTGTAAATCAAGATATGAACATTAATAACAAACAAATTAGGCTTCTTCTTTCCCTGAGGTCGCTCCTGCTGGCGTTAGCAACAGGTTTGGTTGACAGCGTTGCTAAGCGCCCGCTCCCTGCTAAACCAGCAGTGCGGGCGGGAAGGGGCGTTACCTTCAACAGCCTCGTTCCGGATTGGCTCTTTGGTTGCTATGATACTCACGGTCGGAATTCCAAATATGGAACTCGGCTCCAAATTGGCCCCTATAACTGCTCTGGCCTCGACGAGCTTCATTTGACTGGAGTCGAACGCTGTGGGCGACGTCACACTCACTCAGTCCACTTCTTTACACAGTCGATGATCAGGACTTGAAAACACGTCAACAGAGCCGCAATTCCAATACAATCTTTAGCAGCTCCAAGAGGCAGTTCTTCTTGGTCTTGTTGTTTCGAAGCAACTAATTTGTTTACTGATTTTTGCATAAAGTTTCTGAAAACATGGCAGAACAAATCACCCACAATCCCCACCAACAATTCCACGAAAAAACCTGCCTAGAACCACCTTGTTAGCTTGAGCTAGCGCCATCGCCTATATGACTAACCCGCTATTTTTGCCATCAAAGTCCACCCACATCTCTTTGAATACGTCACACAGACAGGGCTGCGTGAAATAAAAAAGTAAAAAATAATAAAAATATGTTGTTATTTGAGAGAAAGAGAAAGAGAGAGTGAGAGAGAGTGAGAGAGACGGGGGAACAACGCTGCACGGTCTGTAGCCGTTCATTTGTGAGACATCGGGAGGTATCGGAGGAGGAAGAGGAGGAAGAGGAGGAAGAGGAGGGATGACTCATGGAGCAATACTTACTTCTTGACAGGAATCTTGCCTTCGGGGTTGAGCTGCAGCTTCAGTCTTGTGTATCTGGATCGGACACAACATAAATCTGAGTTAGCCGCACGTAAACGGCGTTGGTCTGTGTAAACATTAACACGACTACATAGATTTTGCTCTGTTTGTGTGACAGATAAGCCTCATTGACTGGGGAGACGGCGTATTTTTATTAGCTATAGCGGCGGATTGAAAGGAGGTGCGACGTGGCCGTGTCTTTTTTGTTACACCCGTAAGAGAGATAACCATAATGAGATTTGAACGATTCGCGTTCGTATAGTCAGCGGAGTGAAAACAGGACCAAAAATACCACATTCACCGCTTACTGTAATGCGTCAGGTGCGCGCTCTGCTTATCCCACAAAGAATGCAGTGGCTTAGACTATTCGCCATTGAAAAGAAGCGAATCGACCAAAATATACTTTTAAAGACGCACTGTGTAACTTTCAGAACGGAGCGTCTGCCGCCTGCTCCTCACCGTGGAGATGTAGAGATACGAGAGCAAAGGAAAAAATAAAATACTCAAGTAAAAGTAAAAGACATGGAAAAATAAACTGAATCGATTGTTTTTTCTAGTTGTTTTCATTTGTATAATAACCATAATCACGCAGCAGAGGAATTTTGATTTCCGTATCTTCAAATTTTACATTATCTTTTCGACTGAGCAACGCCACGTAAACAATATAATCAAATAACACATATTTTTTGGTAAAGTCCCACATTTTCTCCTAATAATGATGACTCTGCTCATGTTTACTCCGTCTCTCTCATCTGTTCTCGCGTAAACAGCATTTGTCCCTGTGAGTAATGCTCCACGTTAAAACCAGTGCTGTGAATCTGTGACCAGTGAGTGCGTCCGCAGTCACTTAACAGCCCTGTCCACACACACACGCATGTTCATTATGTCACAGCCCGACGAGACGACGACGAGCCCTGGGATTACATTTATATTAAGGTTTAAAGGTTCTGTATCACGCAAAACTGACTCTTGTGAGGTTTAAGTCGTGTTATAATTAAAGGTCCTAGATTACGTGAAACGGACTCTTGTGAGGTTTAAGCCATGTTATAATGTTGTTACGTCGTCAAAAACACACCTGGAGTTGTGTTTTGTTTCATTCGCACATGTTTGAGTAACGCTTTATTATTAGTCTGTCTACATCTCCAAACCTCAAAATGCTCTGGTCCACCTTGTGATGTCATTAAGTGGTAGTTTTCGAATTAACAGCTCCTTTTACCTTTTGTTCCGTAGAGATTGGCAACTCCAGGGCTGAAATCCTCCAACTGATTGTGAAGGTGTGTGGAGTTTAAAAACACAGTGGAGCACTTCCTGTATTACCACATGATGACATCACAAGGTGGAACACAGTGTTTTCAGTTTGAGAGAAGAACTCAGCCTAAATACGCAGGGTTTGTGTGTTAAACATGTGCGAACGAAACAAAACACAACTCCAGGTCTGTTTGTGACGAGGAAACAACATTAGAACACAGATCATAAATTACTATTGTAGCCACAGCTGCCCTGACTGACATAAACGAGGCTGCCAATCTGCGCCATCGGCTCCTCCCACCGCCAGCAGCACTCACGCGCACACAAACACACCTTTTTTATATTAAGCAATGTGGGTGAAGTGTCTTTCCTAAGGACACAACAACAGTTTTTGCCTCTAGCGCCCCGCTGTGGCACCTGATGTTCCCTGCGGTCTCACGTCCAAGTCCTACCCAGGCTTAGCTTCTGAGATCAGGTTTTGACGAGGAGGTTTGGACACTACGGTTTAACGTATTTTAGTGAGAGCTACACACACACTTCCCCCAGAATCCCAGGAATCTCAGAACACGTTTATAAAAGTGTAAAGAACGGGATATTTTGTTCTTTACAGATGACAGAATATTACCTCAGAATTGCAACGTTCGCTATTTTGACGACACATCTCAGCCAAAAGTCCGCTACGGCTGCGGAAGTCAGATTTTTCCATTATTTCTTCCTCTCAAATTAAAAAAAAAAAATCAGATGTTAAGAGCACAACGGAGGCTGACAACTTTCGTGCTAACTGTCATGAGGCGATTACTTTTCATTCCAAAACCTATGCAAACCAAAATTTGACAATGTTCACATGGACAGGCCCAGTGATTCCAGAGATGTTAACCATAAACCAGGGCTGTGTGCGAATGTCACCCCCAGCCCATAACCCCCCATTCACTTCACGGCCCTGTACCCCCCGCAGACTCTATATTTGAACTCACCTCACTGCTGACTCTGGATCTGGGTGAAAAAAAAGTTAGCTAAACTCTGATAAAACTTGATTTCTGTAATAAATAAATGATCAGACTGGACTGGCACAAATATTAATGGACTAATAATAACTGTACACGTTTTCGTCTCATTTCACGAACTGGATTCATCAGCTTTTTGTTGGATGTTTGGAAATTCTCGCTCTGTTAACAGCTAAAGCTAAGATGAACGGCTAACGCTAGCGACTTTACACAGCAACGGTTTATTTAAAAGTGTTTTATTCATAACGAGGATCAAAAACGCGATAAACCGGCGCTTCTATCGGCTTCATTCAGTCGTGTTGTGTCCAGTTAAAAACCTGTCGCCGTCCGCTGTTGTTTTTCTGACTCCTGCAGTGCATTGTGGTCTATATTGTATGAAGGTATAATTGTTCCAAAAAGTTTGAACGCGTAAATGTTGATTTGTACACTGGCAAAAGAAAAAACAAACATTTTTTTTACATTTACAAATTTCGTTTTACGCTTAAAACTTAATAATTTTACACGTACAAATCTAAAAATTACGCTTTCACGCGTTTTGAGACATTCGTTGCGCCTAGTTTGTCTCAAAAAGATTTGTGAGCGCAACGACTGAAGACAGCAGGGGGCGGGGCATTTACGCGTTCAAACTTTTTGGAACAATCGTACCTTCATAATATTAACCGGTCTAGTTACGAGCGCTGGACGCTACTTTTCAATGTGTGTTACGGGGAAATTTTGAGTGCACTACTTTTTCACCAGCTGGACATTCGGACAGCGCTAAAAACGGCGTGACACCCTAAATAGTGCCCCCTGTAGGGAAGGGCGTGCAAATTCCACCTGTCCTCCAGCTCAGTGTTAAACTAAAGGTCTTGTTCAGTATCGTGATGTAACGTGAACCCAACCTATTCCACTTGTAATGTAATGCAAGATTGTGGAGTTTCACTGTTCCCTCGCTCAGAAAGAATTGCATCACAAACCACCATCAAAAAACAGCCGCTTAAAAATACGCGTACGGCTGCATAAACTAGCATAACATACATTGGCGTAGTGTTAGCATAGAGCGGGTTGGAACGGAGGCTAATCCTCGGAAGCCTTGCACTGGTGGTACACAGCAGTCGCGCGGAACAAGCTAGGCTAAAAATAGCTCGTCCACTGCAACAGGAGCTATCATTATGGGCTACGCTTAAGTGGCCGCTAGCTAATAATTAATATCTATTACTCTGTCCACTTGAGAGGGCAGAGCGCGCGGAGGCGAAGGGACGGCGGCGGGAGAATGTACCTTTGTTTTTCTTATAAAAGGACACGGGTTTGAAACGAGGAGCAGGACAGAAAGCGAAACTACACGGTAATGTGGTAATGTGGTAATGTGGTAATGTGCTCACGTGCGGCGCCGCGGCTGATGCTTCTGCTGATCTATAATTTATGAAGAAGAGAGCTCAAAAATACAGCTGGAGAGCAGGGACTAAACTAGGACTAAACCAGG
>KN472176.1:27232-44114 GCA_000787095.1 Periophthalmodon schlosseri | reverse complement strand
GTACGTCACAGTGGGCGTGTACGTCACAGTGGGCGTGTACTGACAGAGGTGAAAACAGGGATTGATTGGCAAAATTACTCAAACATGCACGAATCACTCCAAAAACAACTTCAGAGGCTCAATGAGAAGGAAACCGCTATAACATGGTTAAAATCTCTGAAAAGTCCATTTTGCAGAATAGATTTAAGATTTTCGTGAAAATTTAAAACTTGAAAACATAAAAATCTGAATAACTTTGCCAACACCAAACTGCAAATAATTGTTTTAAACTTCGTTTTAAAGGTACAGTGCGTAACTTTTCTGCTGGGGGATTCGCCTTCTGCTTGTCTCCATAGAAATGTCATTGCTTTGCTTTATTGCTTGGGAAGGTTTCACAGTAGGGCATTAAACTTATCTCGTATCTTATCTATGACGTGGATCAATAAGGTTCGTCTAAGTCTAAGAAGACAAGATCCCACCAGGGCAAGTTGCAGGTCAGATCTGTGGAGAAGCAAGCCAGTTAATAATGAGAGTCCATGTTTTTCCTGTAACTGAACAAATACAAGATAATTTTAATGTCTTACTGCGGAATATTTGAGGCAAAGCTATAAGATTTCCATGGAACCGAGTTGGTGGTGGATCCCAGAAAGGTTAGATACATAGTGCAAGGAACTTTATCTGATGTTTACATTCTGCTTTGTGTTATTTATGAATTCAGAGTCTCAAATACGGCACATAGGGTAAGTCATATCTGTTTAAAACCTTGTTCAAAAATGTCCCTCTAATATATGTGAGGAAATCCCATGGAGACTCAAAACAATGCACCGGCTCATTCCACTCTATCCTGTTGCCATGGGGGTCATGTTGTTGACGCACGTGACCTTTGATCTCTGTGTTTGTGAGATCACCAAATTATAGTGTTGCCTGAACGTGCTGTTTTATTTGCCTGGGATCCAGAACACGCACTTCTTCGACGCTTTACTAAGATGTGAGTCTGGTCACTCACCGTTTTCAAGTGGAGGTGATTGACAGGTGGATTGGCCAATAAGGGACTCGCATGGTCTGTACTGGAAAAAATAAAGAAATACGAAATATCACAGGTGGCTGAAAAACATGGCGGATTTCTGTAGGATCAATGAGCCAAGGACTAAACTAAACCAATGCTCCTCACATACGTTACATTGTTTGTTAAATAAACAAATGTGATTGGACGATCACGTTTGGCTGGGCTTGAAACCACAGACTGTATAAAGAAGTGGACTAAGTGAGTGTCACCCACAGCGTTCGGCTCCAGTCAAATGAATCTCATCGAGGCTAGAGCGGTTATAGGGGCCAGTTTGGAGCCAAGTTCCATGGGAACTTAGGGAGCGAGCACTTAGCAACGCTGTCAATCAAACCTGTTGCTAACGCTAGCGGGAGTGACCTCGGGGAAAGAGGGCACCTGATTTGTCTGTTATTAATGTTCATATCTTGATTTATGGACACAAAATAGGGAAATAAAAACACCAGGATCATGTAGAGCGGGTTAATACGAACATTTAAGATCAAAATGACGCGTTTGACAGCAGCAGTTACAGAGAGAGGGGCCACAGTTATTCAGTGTAAATTGAATTGGAGCCAGAGTCGATGGAGCCGGAAGCGCACCTATGTTCACTTCGGATTTGGAACGCAGCGGCTACCAGGTTAGCTAAGTCCATTTATATATACAGTCTATGCTCGAGACACAACGGGGGACGTGGGGACCAGACTGATATCAACCAATAGAGAGAGAGATCGGTCTGGATTTGCCCGGCAACTGTTTTTTTTATATACTTTTCTATTCAGTAACATTAAGTCAAGATCTCCCATATAATCTTTAATCACTGTAGGTTATAATTATAGTCCTGCTCCTTAGACAAACTTGGCCAATAAACTCTTGCCTTGTTTTTCTCATTTACTGAAGTGTTAATCAGTGATAAAATGAGGAGAAGTTAAAGGTGCAATCTATAACTTTCCTGGTTGGGGCATTTGCTTCATTCATGTATGAATGAAGCAAAACACAACTCCAGGTCTGTTTGTGATGAGGAAACAACATTATAACACATTATAGATCAGAAAATAGCGTAATATGAGCCATTTAAGTCCTGATACCATCTCCTCCTCCTCCTCCTCTTTCTCGCTACCTTCCTCTCCCTGTGCTTCCTGCTTCCTTTGTTGTGCCTTAGATCCTTGTTTGTGAAGTATATATTTAGCAGTGATTCTGACAGAGGGATGCATGTGTGCGTTCCTGGGATGCCCACAATGTTTGGACAAGTTTTTTCTAATCTTATTTTTATGATCTTGCCTGTTTCTGTTGTTGGGGAGTTTTTACTGTGAAGGCTCATACCAGGGCTGTGCAGCGACGCAACTCAGGTCTGAAGAACTGGATGAAATGTCTAGTGAATCTGTGGAGCAGTAAGTTAAGCCATGTTCTAATGCTGTTACCTCCTCAAAAACACACCTGAAGTTGTGTTTTGTTTCATTCACACATGTTTGAGTAACACTTTATTATTAGTCTGTCTACATCTCCAAAGCTCAAAATGCTCTGTTCCACCTTGTGATGTTATATAGTGGTAGTTTTCAAGTTAACAGCTCCTTTTACGGTTATGTTCAGTAGAGATTGGCAATTCCAGGGCTGAAATCATCCAAATGACTCTAGTGAAGGTGTATGGAGTTTAAAAACACAGTGGAGCACTTGTATTTTTAATGTGTGTTCACCTGCCCAGGGGCTGCAGATGGAAAGAATGGGTAGCTAAATCTGGTACAAATCATCTTTTCTTTTGTAAGATTAATGAATTTGTACACAGTCCCTGACAAATAAAGAATAAAGAAAGAAAGAACTTCCTGTATTACCACATGACATCACAACGTTGAACAGAGTGTTTTCAGTTTGAGAGACAAACTCAGCCTAAAAATATGCAGGGTTTGTGTGTTAAACATGTGTGAACGAAACAAAACACAAGTATTATTTATTTTAGTATTAGTATTAGAGTATTTTTTCTGTTGTTGGTGAGTTTTTTTTACTGTGAAGGCTCATACCGGGGCTGTGCAGTGACGCAATGCAGCTCTGAAGAACTGGATCAAACTGGGATTCAATTTTGGGGCATAAATTGACTTGAAATGGCTGCTACAGAATACAATCAAAAGACAGGGGTCAAACTTTTTATAATCTCGCGATCTGTCATCTTCGGTTAAGATCATGTTTTTATTTCTAGATTGGGACATTTTGACATCTTGAATGTCACTTGAGGTCATCCGTCCTCTCGGCTGTTCTGGTTTTGATCCAAACTGCACCACAAGACTACACCTGCAGGGGGAGTTCAAGCAAAAGCTACTCTTTATGGAGAAAAATGTACAAGGAAACTATGTATTTATAGAAAAAGAGATTAAACTTGCGACTCATCTGCCTTTTTACATGTAAACACCAAAAAAATGCCAAATCCTCAGCTAATTCACTTCTACGTTCTGCTGTAGTGGTGCAGTAAGTTAAGCCTTCGACCATCCACCAGCAGGTCGCCTCAGCACTGTTGCACTGTTGCCTTGTGTCCACGGGCAAGATGCTTCACTTGCATTTGTTACATCTGTGAAGAAATCATTGTGCAGCTGGTTCTCTAAGGGCTGGATGAAAACAATCAAATCTTTTTCTTTCTAATTTTTATGCATTTTTTATATGGATGAACACTGAACCAACACAAGTATCATCACAGACGCAGAGCAGGCGACACGTGTGAGAGATTTGAGCACAAAAAAAACATATTTGGCGTTGTTAAATCACTAACGTTTTTTAAAATGATTATTATTATGAAAGGTTTTTTAATATTAAATTATTAATATTAATTTAAACGTGTAAACTAAACACACACACACACACTCATTTTAAACCATTTTAACACATCTGAGCCTTGGCCGTTTCTCTCTGTGATAAGTTTGTTGTTAAATGAGTTCTCACATTGGCCTCTGTCATATAAATAATAACGCTATAAATAAATATAAAAAGAGCCGGTCTTTTGAACGGCTCTTTGACATGAATAGATCCAAAAGATTTGAATATTCTGATTCCCGCAGAAGAGCTGAAAGTCCCATCACTGCTGGTGAGATCTAAACCACAAGCTTTTACTGACAGAGGGCTGGCTGTAGATCTCTCCATTACAAACCCAAGCTTGAAACAACTACATCTCAAATGCGATTACTTGTCCAGCCCTAAGTTCACAAATAAAAATGGAAAAAAGAAGGAAAAAAAAACCCAAAACATAAAGTTTACAAAAACAAAACCTATTAAATAAAAATTACTTTGTTTTCTGATCTGTTCTAATGTTGTTTCCTTGTCACAAACAGATCTGGAGTTGTGTTTTGTTTCATTCACACATGTTTAACACACAAACCCTGCATATTTAGGCTGAGTTCTTCTCTCAAACTGAAAACACTCTGTTCCACCTGGTGATGTCATGCGGTAATACAGGAAGGCTCCACTGTTCATGCGGTAATACAGGAAGTGCTCCACTGTGTTTTTAAACTCCATACACCTTCACTAGAATCATTTGGATCATTTCAGATCTGGAATTGCCAATCTCTACTGAAATGAAAGTAAGAGGTAGCTGTTAACTTGAAAACTACCACTTCATGACATCACAAGGTGGAACAGAGCATTTTGAGCTTTGGAGATGTAGACAGACTAATAATGAAGTGTTACTCAAACATGTGTGAATAAAACAAAACACAACTCCAGGTATGTTTTTGAGGAGGTAACATCATTATAACGTGGTAAATGATTACAAAACTTCAAAATTAAGAACCCCCTCGTGCTGATTGGCTTATGAAAAGACAAGAATCACTCACATGAAAAAGACTATTTTGCATTCCAACAGCACCAGGGGTCTGTGGAGCCGTCTCTGATCCTGCCTTTTAATCTCTTTTGAAATCATCTTTGAAATGATGGCGTGCTCCGTGACAATAGCAGAGTGTGTGGCTGCGTGACAGACAACAGTACAGTAATAGAGAGAATAGATGTGCTCTGAGTCTCCTGCCGCACAATGCAGCTCTTCAGAACAGCAATCAGACGCCATCGTTTGTCTCCCGTCTGACGCGCCGCAGTCAAAAGCAACTGTTTCTCTCAAGAATCCTGTGTATACGTTGTGTTCAAGGCCACAAGGTAAAGGGAGCGGAGGATGATAACAACAAAAGTTATGCAGATGACATCACAACCTTTGGAACTTTATTAGTGAGTGACAAAGACGCTAAATCTAAAATGTGACAGAGATGCTACTGCTTAAAAGGTCCTATATTACACAAAACTGACTCTTGTGAGCTTTAAGTCATGTTATAATGATGTTACCTCTTCAAAAACATGCCTGGAGTTGCTCCTTTTACCTTTTTTCAATAGGAAAACATGCCTGGAGTTGCTCCTTTTACCTTTTGTTCAATAGAGATTGGCAATTCCAGGCCTGAAATCATCCAAATGATTCTAGTGAAGGTGCATGGAGTTTAAAAACACAGTGGAGCACTTGTATTTTTAATGTGTGTTCACCTGCCCAGGGGCTGCAGATAGAAAGTAGCAGTAGCTAAATCTGGTACAAATCATCTTCTTTTGTAAGATTAATGAATTTGTACATGGTCCCTGACAAATAAAGAATAAAGAAAGAACTTCCTGTATTAAGACATGACATCACAAGGTGGAACAGAGTGTTTTCTGTTTGAGAGAAGAACTCAGATACAATAAATATGCAGAGTTTGTGTGTTAAACATGGGTGAATGAAACAAAACACAACTCCAGGTCTGTTTGTGATGAGTAAACATTATAACATAGACCAGAAAATAGAGTAATATGGGACCTTTAAAATCAAATATAAAAGTCCACAACTCTGCTAAATATTTAGTTTGTACCTGACTCTAAAACAAGAAAATCAAGTAAACCGTAGAAAACCAGTTAGCAGTTAGCTAAACAACAGGGGCACTGCAGACTATGTTCAAAATCATTATTGATACATAGCCTGCTTTGGTTGAGACGCACTTGAACTGAAAATTACTCATAATTAATGAAACAGCATTGAAGTCCTGTTTTATTATTACATTTATTAGCTTCTCTATGACCAACTTTATAAAATCAAATTTTCTGAATGAAACATTAAAGTTAATATGATCTAAACAGTCAGATAAAAACATACGTAGACCCTATAATTAAACTACAGAAAAGGGCAATAAGAATAATTAATAAAGCAGGATTCCTTGATCCTACTAATGAACTATTTATAAAATCGAATATATTAAAATTTACGGATATAGTTAAGTTTAAATTTTTGACAATTCTGTTTTGCTTTGTGAACAAGGACAGTCCCATAGGCATCAGTCCTTCTTTAAATTAAGAAATAGTCGCTATAACTTAAGAGGTTCACATCGGTTTGAATCTAGTAAGATAAGAACTAATGTGAGGCAAAGATGGGTGTTTTAGGAATAAGACTTTGGAATGATCTCGATGATGAATTTAAGTTACTTAAAACTGTCTAAATTCAAAAAAAACTTTAAAACATGAATTAATTCATACATATACATTGTTGTAGTTATATGAGTCAAGACATGTGTCTAAGATATTGATTAAAGTAAAAGGATTTTGTTATGTGACGGTCAGGATGGACTTACATAATCAAGTTGCTTCATCCCAATCATTTTTTGGTTGCAATTAATGAAGAAAATGTCTTATTTGTTATTTATTTATTTTTATGTAAACAACCAAAATAAATTTCATCCGCTTCGCTTCAAAAAACACATGGACAGACATATACAGAGGGAATTTCCATGGCATTGAACCAGCAACCCCACATAATACAGCTATGATGTATTTGAGTTTTCTGCTTGGAGTGACCCAAATAATTCATGTATAAAATGTCATCAGCTTCCAGTGATGTAAAGTCTTTTCCTCTCTGTTGAGTGATTTGAGCATCTGCCATTGGTTTTGAATGGAAGATGTGGAGGATCCTAGACGCAAAACTGTAGGAAATAGGCCATGGGTCTCATTGACTTTTATAATCAGAGGTACACAAAGGAATTTTCAGCGAAGTTTCAACCATTTATGCCAAAGTATATTTTTTAATCCCATAGTCATCGAACAAACTCATCAAGGTCTATCACTGTTCCAAATTTCACAAGCCTACGCCAATATTTGCCTGTTTCAACTTTGAGGTGGCGCTGTTGAGTTGGTCGGGCATCAGATATTCTCATGATGCCCATTTTAGCCAATTTGATGCCGGGCCGATCGATCCTACTCCCGTGTGCGGCTTTTCATCTTTTTCCATCTCTTTTCACCAAATACACAAAATCTAAATAAGTATAAGTTGTGTACGTGTTTTTGCAGATCATAAACGAGTTCAAAGCTGCGTTTGATGCAGTCAGACCTTCCTCTTCATGTCCCCATTTTCCCCATGTTGTAAACAGATCTCTTGAAATCTTGTTCCAGCACAAGTCTGAATCCCAGTTTGTGCTTTGTCGATAAAACTCCCATTCTGCTGATATGAGCATCGCGTAGCACCCAAGGGACCCCCATTCTGCTACATCAGGAGTGAGTCAATGCTTCTCCTCCAAACTCAAAGCTACCCCACAGTCAAATTATTCTGAAATGTATTAAATTTACAATGGATACACACTGTAATGGGGTATTCTGCATATTTTAGCAGTCTGTGTGGGTTGCGGGACGTTGCATCATGAACTTAAGTGCTGAGTTCACACTGACTCAGAGAAGATAGCATCACTCGCCCTGTTAAGATCTTTTTATTTTTTAATTACTCATTGATTAGCTCGTCTCAAACTCATTTACAGGTCATTTGGAGGGATGTAAGTGAAGTTTTTGTGTTCGTCATCAAACACGAGACTACACTCTGAGCTTAAAGAGACAGTCTGTACTATTCTTAATGTGAATGTTGGCTCAAATTGCAGTTTGTTTCCACGTAAAGCCCATAGACTGTATGAAGAAGTGGACTAAGTGAGTGTGACGTCACCCATAGCGTTCGGCTCCAAATGAAGCTCATCGAGGTTAGAGCAGTTATAGGGGCGGATTCCAACCTCGAGTATCATAGCAACCAAAGAGCCAATCTGCAGCGAGGCTCTTGAGCGTAACACCACTTCCGAGAGAGTGGACGCTTAGCAACTCTGTCAATCAAACCTGTTGCTAACGCTAGCGGGAGCGACCTCAGGGAAAGAAGGGCACCTGATTTGTCTGTTATTAATGTTCATATCTTGATTTAATGACAAAATAGTGAAATAGAAACACCAGGATCGTGCAGAACGGGTTAATAAAAACATTTTAAGACCAAAATGATCAGCAGTTATGGAGAGAGGAGTGATGGTTTTTCAATAGAAAGTGAAATGGAACTGGAGTCGATGGAGTCAGAAGCGCGCCCACGCTCACTTCTTATTTGGAATGCGACGGCTAGCACGTTAGCTATGTCCATTTATTTTCACCTGCCCAGGGACTGCAAATGGAAAGTAGCAGTAATCGTTTCTTTTGTAAGATTAATTAAGTAGTACGTGGTCCCTGACAAATAAAGAGTAAACCAAACTAAACACAACACGGCTGCTACTGTGAATCTGAGCTGTACAAAAGAAGTATTTGAATTATGCAGTGATCTTGTACAATACTTGTGGGAAGTTTTTTCAGTTCAATTTTCACCACCACTGCACAGGACTGCATAGAAATGGTTGTTTTTTGTAGATTTTTTAGGTGAAGCACTTTGGCTTGTTTTAAATGTGCTTTATAAATAAACTTGAATTGAACTGAAATGGATAAAATTCAACAGTGAAACAAGTGGGTCGAAAACTGTTCCACAGCACCCACTTCTTGGCAAGAATTCAAAAGCAAGGTCTTACATCTGCCACGATTAACTAGAAATATGTTTTGCTTGTTTGTTTGTTTTTTCTTCTTACAATCTATGAAAGTATTTTTGGCGTTTAACCCTGAAAATGTGACCATTTTGGGTGAATTCATTTAGTATAGGCTAGAATCCAGGCAGTATGAGGCAGGCCCATCGACAGAAATTTTGGGGCCCGGGGCAAGAAGCCTCACATGGGCCCCCCTCTAGACCTGTCACGATAACAAATTTTGAACACGAATATACGCTACAAAGGGGGCAAGAAGCCTCACATGGGCCCCCCTCTAGACCTGTCACGATAACAAATTTTGAAGCACGATATATCGCTACAAAGAAATATTGCAACAGACGATAATACTGAAACTAATTTATGCCCCTAATTAAGATTGAAATAATGCAAGATAATCCCAGTGAACCATTTTTTTTTCATTAAAAGACATGAGCTGCAACAAATAAACAGCAGAATGTACCAGTAATAAGCCATAAAAGGGACTTATTCACCCCTCCACAGCTCAAATCTTATCATATTACAACAAAAATACCCCAAATCTCCCACTTTCACAAAGAAAAAGGCCCAAAATATATTGTTCCAGCTTACAAATACTGAACTATAACTCGATATAGTGATTATTGTGTCAGGCCTACCTCCCTCTAATATAAATTAATAGGAAGGAGGTTCGGTTCTGGGCCCCTAAGACTCTGGGGCCCGGGACAACAGACTTCTTTGTCCCCCTCCCGTTTACTCCCCTGGTATGAGGTATATTGTTTGTTAGATGTTGGGACATAACATATGGCTCAATTCCCGCTGATTTTCTTGGCTTCCTTAAATTCACTGCCCAAGTTTGGCATTACTTATTTCCTTCCACAGCGAACCTGTCAAAAATAAAAATCACACAAAACAAAAACAAAATATATGTGAGGGCAGGAAGAGTGCTGTTCTGTACATCAAGTATTTCAGCATTTCATATAAGCCAGTGTAATCCAGGAAGCCATGTGCAGCCCTCAGTCGTATTAATATTTGACATGGTTGGAAGCCAACGCACAAAGTGGAGCCTTCTCCCAATCTCCATACTAACCAGTCAGCTGCACTCCGCTCTGATTGGGCTGGAGCCGCTCTCCCATCGCCAGGCGCCTGATTCCCCGCTCCTCATTGCCATGCGAAAATGATAAACGTCGCGCAAATTAGTTGCAATAAAATCACACAATAGTTTCCCTGGCAACATTAAGAGCTGAAAGTGTGGAGCAACACTGTGGGACGTGAAGAACGGCGTACATAAGTAAGCACTAAGCACATGTGAAGGAGGTAGAAAAGCAGCAGCCACGGAAGGTGGTTATAATAATGCACGAAATGGCCGTCATAACCTGAGGCTGTTTGGCTCATAGCTTCATTTGTATGTTTAGTCTTGAATCTAAAAGCATTGGTTTGTATGTGGACATCTGAAAACACCCATCTTATAAAGGCCACCAGGAGACATTATGTTATTTAAGCTTTGCAAATGTTTTCACGAGGATAGACAGATTTTAATACAGGCAGGACATCTGGAATTTTTGTAATTTTGAGTAATAACACAGGGATTCCCAAGAGAAAAAATGTTGGAACACATTAAATTAAATAGTGAATAAAATATATACGTGTAAATAAGAATAAATGCGGAAATAAATAAATTAGTAAATACAAAATGTAAACATAATAATAATGTGTAAATAAAAAAAAGTCAAAATAAATATATTTAGAAATAAATAAATACAAGTAAAAAACATAATAGATGAGTAAAAAAAAATGTCTAAAAGAAAAAAGAAACATAAATTAATTTATAAAAATAATTGTAAAAAAATAATATATTTAAAAATAAATACATGTACAAATAAATAACAAAAATAAATAAGATACAAGGTGAAATATATTTTGCCTGATCTGTTTCTGCAGTCATCCCTTTAGTGTTTGTTGAGCTAATTTGAGTTTTTTTTTGGCATTCCGCCTCATCCTGCTTTGTTTTCCCTGGTCTTTCTCCAGGTGTCACCTGCTGCCAGATGCGAAGCACAGCCTCGCTCTCTCTCACTATTGATACATTGCAGCGGATGTCATTAACATTCCCTGGGGGTGTAATTCTAACTGGGCGCACTGTTCTGTCTGAGGCTCTGTTACTCAAGTTTAAGACTTTAATCTGAGCTTTGTTTTAACACAATCTGACCAGAAAGAAATGACTCAGCTAGAACTACGACAGGTGAGCTGATTTGTGCTGTTAAACAAATCCCTCATAAATAACATTACAGTCGCAAGCTAGCTAGCATTAGCCAGCAGTTTTTCAGTTAGTCACGCTCACCTTTTTGTTGAAAACCTAAACAGGACAGAACAGGACTTGTATAAAAATGTGTCGTTTACATCCATTTGTAGTTTTTTTGTTTTGTTTTCAGACCATCTTAAAACATTTTGGGCAGTGTTTGCTGATGTGTGCATTGTGTCACCATGGTAACTGCTGAACATTCCATCATAGGCATACATGCATACACCCCCACCTTCCAAACCTCCACAGACCTAAACAGGTCAACATTTCAAACCCAGATGAGTGCATCAGGTCAGATCCATCCATCAGTGACTGTATATGTAGAACTGAAATACAACAGTAGCTCTCAAAGTCACACCGAGAACAACCAAAGACAAAGTTTGGCCTTTTGAGTACCATATTTTAACTGAGAAAGCATGTTATAAATTGTAATATTCAGATTAAATTCACAGTGTTCTTGCTTTTTTTATTTTAATATACAAACTTAGAACAGTTTTTCCCATAGACCCATAGAGTTCAAAGGCATCGCGGAGGCTAACCAGCTAAGTGCTAACTAATATCCATAACACGGTTGTCCAAAGTCCAAAAAAAACACATTTAAAACACAAGATTTGGCTAAATGTTTTAATAACACTGCAGTTTATAAAGTTTCAGAAACGGATTTGAAATAAAACTATAGGTGGTCACTTGCGGTCATTAGTTACCACGTAGCTGATCGTCCCAGAGCAAGCTTTCGAACTTTTAATATACTTTTTTTGGAAAGTCTACGAGAAAAATGAGTGGGAAATATAGTTCCGGAACCGACTATTCCACGTCTAAACAAGCGCTAAAGCAGGTCTAAAATAGGACTACAACACTGCTCCATCAGTTTGAAACAAGGACCAACCCACGGGAAAACAAACATAGAACTGACTGTGTGCGTAAGCAAAGGAGATGCTTTTGAGATGTGATTGTTGAGCTGGGTGATGTTGAGGATTGGGTCTTTTTCTACAGGCTGTTGTACAGACAGGAGACTTTTTTGAGTTCTGTCTCATCTAAAGAGAAGAACTACGGTGGTCATGACAACGGAACAAGAGCTTAAGATAATTATGTCTATGGAGGCAATGCAAATAGTGTACGTAGTTGTATTGACGTATGGTGTACAAATACATCACATACATACACAGACTGTAGTGTAGCGCTCAACAATGTCCACACTGTTCCCTACAGGGGGCACTATTTAGGGGTCACGCCATTTTTAGTGGTGTCCGAATGTCCAGTTGGTGAGAAAATAGTGCACTCAAAATTTCCCACAACGCACCTGGAAAAGTAGTGGGCGTCGGTGGTCACTAGTCCGGTCAGTATAGACCACAATGCGTTGCAAGAGTTGGAAAAACAACAGCGGCGACAGGACTTTAGCTGGACACAACACGACTGAATGAAGCAGATCGAAGCGCTGGTTTATCTCACTGTTCACACTGATCCTGATTATGAATAAACACTCCTAAATAAACCGTTAAGGTGTAAAGTTGCTAGCGTTAGCCGTTTACCTTAGCTTGAGCTGTTAACAGAGCGATAATTTCCACATCTCAGATTATAAAAGAATAATCCAGTCCGTTACGTGAGATCCAGTTTGACATAAACTTTTATGATTATTATTAGTCCATAAAGACTTGTGCCAGTCCAATCTGATCATTATTTATGACAGAAATCAACTTTTATCAGAGTTTACCCTTTAGATTTTGCCTCGAATCTTGTGAGCTGTGTGTCCAAATCGCTCTATGAATGAGGCTCTACAGAGTCCGCTACAGAGTGCGGAGCTGTGTAGTGAACGAGGGGTTAGGGGCTGGGGGAGACATTCGGACACAGCCTAAAGCATTAAAATGGCTAAAAGTGTCTGATGAGCTGTACACAGGTCAGTTCACTGCACTGGGGAGGGTCTTTTGGCCTGGGCGTTTTGGGTTTGACACTAAACACAGAGGGAAGGATTGGTCCAGACTCACTGTGACAGAGGCAGATGGAGGAGGAGAGGCAGATGGGAAATGGCTTCTTAGTCGTTGATTGTCTGAAGTGAAGGAGATGAGAGAATAATTATACAATGCAGTAACCCCCATCTATTATATGGCACTGCGTATTGTGTTTTAGAATTAGCTGTATGGGGCACAGGGCTAATTAAGGATAACATTAGCAGTAGCCTACAGCCCAGAAAACAGCCATTTTGTCAGTCATGCTCACTACACCATACTCAGCCGAATCCATCTGAAATATATTTTTGTCAAATCTCAGCACGGTGAGCTGGTTTGAACTAGGCCTGCACCAGAACTGAACCAGGACTAAACGAGGACTAAATAGGAGGAATCAGGACTAAAGCAAGACTAAGCCAGGACTCTAGACGCCTTCTGTTAGGCTCATAGTGAACAGAAAGAAGTAGCAGACCACACAACAGGAAAACCATGGAAAAAAAATAGGTTCGGCTTCAAAAGGTTAAATAACATTCCAGCCCTATATTTGACCTATATATTAAACATTTGAAAAATAATAAAATAGGCTAATACTGAGCCCTTTTATATTATTTTGACTTCTTTGGGCATTTTCAAATAACTTAGTCTCAGATACACAGAAAAATCATATCCAAGTCAAACCAGCACATCTCTGGGTGAATACGGAAGAATATTTAAGCCTAAAAGGTCAAATAAAGAGCCATTTAGGAGCCAAAAAACGTATTATATTGTTTTTTTACTTTTGAAAGCAACATGTGATTAATCGCGATTAAAAATTTCAATCGATGCCCTCTGGATTAAATACAAAATTACAAAATATATAACCAAAAAGGTCCATAATTTTAACTAATTTAGAGCGACAGTAGCTCCGTTGGTGGAGCGTTTGTCCATTGATCCGAAGTTTGGCGGTTCGAATCCCGCTCTCGACATAAACGTCATTGGTTGAATGGTCAGATCCAATGACCCACAGGTTGTGGGAGCTGGAAATGCGGGTCAGTATGACCCACAGGTTGGCGGTGTGAATCCAGCTCCCACAGATGAATGCGTTGTGTTCTTTGAGCAAGACACTTCACCCAATATGTAACAAAAAAGGTCCATCATTTAAATTAATTTAGGAACTTAAGGAGAAAAAGCAAAACAAAAACTGTAGCCTGAAAAATTGCATTAGAGATTGATTTAATTTAAAATTCTACGCTCAATTTTATTTTTCAGTTTCATCGATTTTGAACTTCTTTTGGCTCTATAATAATATCACATTTTTATGTAGCGCTTTTCCACCTTCAAGACACTCAAAGCGTTTTACATCAAGGAACCACTCATCCATTCACACACACATTCATACACCAGTGTACGCAGACACTGGGGACGAGGTGGGTTAAGTGTCTTGCCAAAGGACACAACAACAACATTCATCTGTGGGAGCTGAAAATGCGGGTCAGCGATTCCAACCGCTCGACCAACGATGTTTTGTCAAGAGCCAGGAACCGTCAACCTTCGGATCAGTGGGCAAACGCTCTACAAGCTGAGCCACTGATAGAAGGAAGTTTTACAGTCACTGCATTTTCATAAATCTATCTACTGTAACTATATTTACTTGTCCTTGAGGAGGACTTAAGGGAGACCTGCTTAGGACACAAATAATTCTTATCACACAAACAAAAACACAAGACCATTTATTCCAACACCGCTACAAAATGTTGTTTACAGCTAAGCCAGACTACTGTAAATCATGTCAGAGCCTCGTTTGCATAAGTGAACCAAACAGGGGACAGTGGCGGACGCTGAGCAGTGTGTGAAGTGTATTACAGAGGCTTTTGTTCATAAATGTGATGCTGCGGTGAAGTCTAATGAAGACTCCAGGGAGCTGAGCGGCACAGCGGAGGTCAAAGGCCGTACATCGGGTCTGACCTCATCATCATAATCGCTGTGCTGTTATTAATGTGCAGGTTTACAGAGATCTGACGATTCTGAGTCACTTTTTCATCTCATTCATCTGGTTTATTAATCAGATCTAAAACAATGAGGAAACAATTGGACTAAAATTTCACTTTGTCAGTCCTAAAACATGTCTAAATGACGATGATTTTTATCCAAAGGACTTGAAGACACAAGATTAATGAGTTTGCGGACCCAATTAAAACTGATCAGATTAAACATTTATTGCTATGGCTCCTGAGATGTTCCGCAGTGTGGCATTCAAAGGCCCTGAACCAGATTTTTTCCCATTTATTTGAGCAAAATGTGTCTTGCCCCAGTACAGATATATTGTAAAAGCAACTCTTGAGGTCAAAATAAGTCCGCTGTGTGCTGCCTACAGTTAACTATAAAGCGGTTTATTGTCTGATAATCAAAAAGTGTGGGTTAGCATGCCAGTTGCTGTTAGCGTTATCATTGAGAACAGTTGTGAAAAGCGCTCATTGCGGTGAATAGTTCTGAGAATAGGCTCAGACTGCATAAGGTAAGTGAGGAATAACTTTGGACTTCTCCAAACTGTTTAAAATGAACTAGTTTGGTTTTTCATGTTTTTAAGACAGTAAAACTCAGGTGCAGTGCCTTTGATGTATCTATCTCCATGGAGACAAGCAGGTGATGCCACTAAGCCAAGTTACAGATCTGTGGAAGGGCGAGCCACTTATAAGAAGAATGTAGTTCAGTGCAATACTGTTTCTGATTTGATTTATCAATATAGTAACATGATATCAAATCAAATTGTCTTTAATATTCCCAACCCTAACAACATGGTGAGTTTAATGCCATACTGAGAAACATTCAAGAAATAACCAGATACAGATTCCACATTTAAGTCAAACTGTTGTAATCGTTTAACGCAACGTCACAGGAAGGAAGGATGCATGGGGACTGAAGGGGGAACTTAAACTATAAACTGAGCACATCAGATATAAATGCCATGCTAATACTATGCTAGGCTAATTCCTCTCTCATAGGATCTGAGTTATGCCCCACACCCCTTTATTTAAAGCAGACCTACTCCGCAAAATCGGCTTTTCAGAGCTTTTAACCATGTTATAGTCGTTGGCTCTCTCGAAGTTGTATTTGGAGTGATTCATGTTTGAGAAATCTTTAATCGCTTATTTGCAAAACGCCATTTTGCCGATCTACCCCAGTTTTCACCTCCACCGGTACACGCCCACTGTGACATACGCGTTTCGTTTTCCAATTTTATTTTCTTAATCGGTGATACATGTAGGATTCGGCAGCGTCACGTAGTCATTTTGGTACAAATGTTAAAAAAAATCCGCTACTCACTAGTGTGATGTGCAGCTATCCATAGGGGGCGCTGACAGCTACACGGCTCTTTGTTGATGACGTTTACGGCGACGTCAGTTCCCGTCAGGCACCTCAGTTTTGTAACGCGGAAGTCAGCGAAGTTGTTTGTTTTATTAAGTCGTTTTAGATGAATATTGTGATTTAAAATGTGCCAATTATAACATAAAGATCCACAGGTTAGATTATAACTATAGAGCGAAACAAGAACAACAGGGCTGATTTAAACATCAGACCACGGTGGACTGATAGCTCCACTGGTTTAATTATGCAGTGTGGATTAATACATTGTAGTTGCAGGAATAATCAGCTGTCAGCTCCAGTTTGGCAGGACGGCTGTAGATTTAGTGAGGATTTATTGCAGTCATTTAGAGTGAGATATACAGTTATGGAGGAGCCCAGGAAAACCCATGCCTGATACTGAGCCTGCCAGTCCGTGCCCAGGGTTTCAATCTCACAGTCAGATGAAATACGAGGAGTC
>KN472176.1:2844-27150 GCA_000787095.1 Periophthalmodon schlosseri | reverse complement strand
TCTTTCCCCTGGGTTCTGTATAACTTTGTACCTTTCTCCTGGCTCTTTTTCATCTGATCTCAAGCCCGCCAGCGTCACATCGTTCTGACTCGGAGCACACTTGAGAGAGATGCTTTGAAGAAGAAATGAAAGAGAAAGTGGGTGGACTGGATCTGAGATAAAAAACTAAAAAAAACTAAAAAAAAACTTCATTTAAGAATATTTTGAAGTGTGTAAGTAATTTAGCCTTTGCAGCGAAAAGCTCAAGATGGTCAGATTTGCTAGTGTGGCAAATGGAAGGTAGTGTACATTACATCGTCTTTAAACCCGTCCCCTGCATTTGACCCATCCTTTATTGTAACTTTGGCAACTTGTCTTGAAGCAGTAATCGCAGAGCAAAGCTAGATTCATAGTTAGGAGTGGCTGACTGGAGAATTATTTGTTTTGGGTTAATTTGATGATGTCATATAACTCTATGCCTATATAACTCTATGGGAGATTTATAGTAAAAGGCAAAAGTTAAATCTGTCAACTGGACAAAAAGTTGTACGAGTGAAGACGTTTTGCTGTTCATCCAAGCCGTTTCTTCAGTTCTGGTCAGATTACTGCTGGACACTGCCTTATACCTATCATACTTAGTCATACTTAGCATATTCATACACCTCTTAATGGGTATTTTGACACCTGTTGGCATCCTGGCTGGCTCTGTTGTTCTCTTTGTTTCCTTTGTTTGCTTTGGGTCTAAGGATGGAGTCATAGATGGGGGAGAGATGAAGTCTAAGGCCCCCATTCCTGTTCAAGGAAGGATTGTCTTTCCTAACAAAGAAGTTAAAGAAGCATTTTTTTTTATATATATAAGGCAGTGCCCACCAGTATCTGACCAGAACTGAAGAAGCGGCTTGGATGAGCAGCGAAACGTCTTCACTCCTACAACTTTTTGTCCAGTTGACAGATTTAACTTTTGGCTTTTACTATGGATCAGACCTGGACGACTGAGGGATTACACAGACATCTATGGAAGATTCACTGTACTTTAATACTTTTACTTACTGTAAGCCGATTTTTCATGTGATACGATTTACTTTTACTTGAGTATTTTTTTGCTCCGGTATCTGTACTTTTACTTCAGTAACAAAACTGAGTACTTCTTCCACCACTATCCCAGACACAGAAAGAATATGCAAACTCGCCACAGATAGTCCCAGCCCGAGAATCAAACCAGTGACCTTCTTCTCCTTTATGAGGCAGGAATACTAATCCTTTTCTACACTAATTCTAAGTGAAAGGAGTCATTTCTAATCAGTTGGTTTAAAATAACTTCTTCCAAGAAATACTGTTAACTCCCCTGTCTGCGCCCTGAGAAACAACACAGCAATAATCCAGCCTAATGAAGCACCTTTCTATAAAAAACAATGAAAACACAGTGATTGTAGCCTACCTCTCAGCCATCGGAATAACAAGGACGCTAATGAAGCTGATTTGACTTTGGCTCAGATAAATATGCAGGATTTTACAAAAGCCGAGTATAACGAAAGGGTTCAATTAAGGAGGAATAGTTTTATCAAGAGACGACTTTTAAAACACATAATATAATACGGCAAACATGAAAGGAAGGTTTTATCTTAACTGTAAACTTAAAGGGGCACTTTTTAACGTTTTTACTGAGGGATATTTGTTTCCATGGAAATGTGGCTTTACCTGGAATGTTCCACTGTGTGTCATTAAACTCGAAATTACATCATCTGACCTGTAACTTAGCTTGGTAACGTCACTTGTTTTTCTCCATGGCAACAGATAAGTTTAATGCCATAACGTGGAACATTCTGGGTAAAGCAATAACGTCTCTAGGGGACAAGGAGTTGTCTAAAAGTTAAAGTGCTTCTTTATTTTCTTCATGCTGGTCACAACAAACAGAGAAGATTAGATTCTATGCAGTTTCTGTTGCTTTTGGCTCCACTCTGAAAGATTGTGAATGTTTTGAAATGGGATGACAATAATTCTTTTATTATTGTTCAAAGATACTGGATTTGACAACGCTACATGTAATTGGTTCCAAAATTATCTTTCAAACAAAACCCAGGCAGTGGTAGCCGATGGGTTTAAATTCAGTTTTTTTTACTTTAAGCAAAGGAGTGCCCCAAGGCTCAATTTTGGGCCCGCTACTTTTTACTATAGTTATTGATTCGATTGGTTGCAATTTAAGAGAACACCTCATACATTTATATGGAGATGATGCTGTTTTGTATGCAAGGAGGAGGGGAGAGAGAGAGAAAGAGGAGAGGAGGAGAGAGGGAGTGAGAAGGAGGGAGGAGAGAGAAAGAAGAGGGAGGAGAGAGAGAGAGGGAGAAGGCGAGGAGAAGACAGAGACAGGAGCATTAGCGAGAGGGGGAAGAGCAGAGGTGGAGAAGAACTTTTAATACAAGATCTCATGATTGTCTATGTCTAAAAACTGAACAATAGAGAGGAGGAGATGATTGTCTACGTCTAAAAACTGAACAATAGAGAGGAGGAGAGAGGGAGAGGAGGGAGGATAGAGAAGGAGGAGAGAGGGAGTGAGAGGGAGGGAGGGAGTGAGAGAGAGGGAGAGGAGAGAAAGAGAGGAGGAGAGAGGGGGAAGAAAAGAGGTTGAGAAGAACATTTAATACAAGATCTCGTGATTGTCTGCGTCTAAAAACTGGCCCCAACATGGAACGCATTTCAACGACACGCAAAACTGGATAGACTAGTTCCACTAATGCACTTTAATAATCTGGTCATAAACGTTTATAATCACACCTGCTCCTGTTTTGAACGTTTTAAATGGACCTATGCAGGTACGTGTTTGTTTGTGTTTGTATTGTTCTATATTTTAACAAGGCGCTCGTGATAACGAGTCTGGTGTTCTCACTGGGCTCTCCCTGTATAAATAAAGATAACAGAAATGAAAATATAATACCGAATACCTTATATGAACCTACATTCTAAAACGATTCCTAATCCCCCAAAGCCTCGTGTTACATATCTGAACAATGGAGACTATACCGGCCGTAGGAGTCTTTCAGTCATCGATGCCTTTGCCATCGTACGCGCTACAGTAGTACAGTATTTTAAATCAATATTGAGCTGAGACTGGATACGTTCCATTGGTCTGGTCGTACAACAGGAAACCAGCCCCGATCAATGCCACAACAAAGAGCTGAAACTGCAGCTTTACAGTGTAAGCTGTCAGATAACAGCAGAGATGTGTGGGGGGCTCGCGGGGGTCTCGAGGCATTTAAGGCCTGTCTGCTTGTTGTGGGTGGATTTTAAGATCTACAGGAAGTGGATTACGGCTAAAAGACATAGTATTTTAGTAGGTATCTTGTATGAGATGTATGCATCATGTTTACTACGCTGTATGTTAAATAAATACATAAATAAATATCTTATGGTCAACCAGTAGAGGAAAAAAACTAAGTAAAAGTAGGAAAGTACTGTACAATTCTGAGGTATCTGTACTTTTTACAGTGGATACCTTTTACTTTTACTTCACTACATTTGAGAGCAGTATCTGTACTTTCTACTCCACTACATTTTTTAACAGGACTGAAAAGTAAAAGTGAGAGCAGTATCTGTACTTTCTACTCCACTACATTTTTGAACAGGACTGAAAAGTAAAAGTACTTTTCGTATGATTTGAGGGGTTATTTTTTACCATGTTCGTGGTAACATTCTGACTAAAGTTTTCCAGTTCAAGCTTCGGCTTTGAGCAACAGAAATAAATACACAAAATTCATAAGAAAAATTAAGACATTGATTCGTGTTGTTACTGTGACCAAAATATCACTACATTTACACTTTAAGAAACTAACAACACTTGTGAAATACTTTTACTTTTTACCCTTAAAAGTACATTTTTAAACGGATACTTCAATATTTTTACTTAAGTAGATTTTTTCATGTGATACTTTTACTTTTACTTGAGTAACTTTTTACCTCTGTATCTTTTTACTTAAGTAACAAAATGGAGTACTTCATCCACCTCCTGTGGTCAAGCAAAGTGATTTTCCACTGACACAGCACTTTTACCCATCAGATGTAAAATCCTTTATGAGAATTACAATGATTAGTCGTGTATTCTTGTTAATATACAGTTTCATAGTATTAACAAGTTCTATTTTTGACTGGCAGCTCTTTTGCTGTAATATCCACAAGTTGTTTTTAATACCAAAAGATCCATCTATATCCATCTATACCTATATCTATATCTAAGTGTTACTCATTTTCTTATTCAATATCTTTGTTGTTTTTATCAGTACATTATAATGATTTCCCTCATGACATATATATAAAACACATGAAAATACAACTTACTAATACTTTGGAACTGATGTCATCAACTTTCCCTGTGGATGTGACGCTAGCTGCAGGCTCTGCTCTGTCTGAGGCTTTATTAGACTTTAATCTGAGCTTTATTTTAACACAATCTGACCCTAAAGAACTGACTTAGCTGGAACTACAACAGGTGAGCTGATTTGTGCTGTTAAACAAGCCCCTCTCAAATAACATTACAGGCACAAGCTAGCTAGCATTAGCCAACACATCACTTCCACCTTTATGTTGAAAATCAAACACCTAAACAGAACCATGAACGCTCGTACTGATCACAGGCTCCTGAAAATGAGCTATTTAAATCCATTTAGTATTTTTTCTTGAGTTTTCAGACCATCTAAAAACTTTTAGGACAATGTTTGCTAATGTTTGCATTGTGCCACCATGTTAACTCCTAAACATTCCACCATAGAGATACACAGAAAACTCCAGATGCGACGTGACTGCAAAGTATCAACTAAAAACAGATCTATTTTTCCCAAACATCCGATTCCAGACCATTTAGCTCAGAGCTGTCCTTTGCTCTGAGGTTAGCTGTTAGCGTGCTGTTAAACTAGCTGTGGTGGAGCAGTGGAGAGGCGCTGTCCAAGGTGCTGACAGCGCTTCTTTCTACAGGTGACACACAAAAGCCTCAGTTAGCACCTTTACCGAGCCTTTCTGCTGATGTAATTGATGGTGTCACGTCTCTTCTCTCGAGGTGAGGCAGCAGCACCCGAGGGCCCCTCTTTGGTCCTGTCACACGGCCGGTTAATTCAAAACCCGGCGCCCAAGAAGCAGATGAAAAGATTGTATTTGTGCCAGAGACGAAGCGGCTCCCTTGACACCTGATGCAGCCAGCCTTTTCTGTTGGAAGGAATCAAAGAGGAAATATGATTTTTCCAACACCAATCCTACCACAATAATGTCGCCGTAATAACCAGCATTATTAACCACTGGAAATGTCTAAATGAGTTCTTATATCATCATTAAAAATATGTCAAAATGTATGTAACTTTTATTAAAACCATAAAATATAAAAAAAACAACAACAACCTATTAAAATTGATTAATGTAAAGACTACCCAGTTGTTTGTATATGTAGATTATTTGAGTTTGTGGTGTTATTTTATATTTATTAATGCCTCAAAATTAGCATTAGCGTTGAGACACAAACATGTCTCTTTCTAAACACAGAAGTGTCTCTGGTGAAGTATTCATTTTATTTGTATAGTGTTAAATATTTTGTCAGTGACACCCCCCTGCAGCTTCCCGTCCACTGCCTGACCCTAACCTCTTAACCTCTGACCCCTGACCCCTACTGCCACTGCCTCATCTTTCAATATTTATCCATTTTAGCGGGACTCGGCAAAAACCTCACAGAGATACAACTGGACAGAAAGTAGTGACGCTAACACTGAGGTTGAGGGCGCTGTTGTGAGTCTATTCTTGATCTGCAATGAAATAAATTTGAATGTAATTAAACTATAGTCCAGTCTGGGACCGTTTATCCTGCTGTATAATGTTAATAATAAACTGAACTGTCTCAAATTACCTTAAAACGTGCTGTATTAATAATAATGCCTGGCCTATTGCAACCCCTGAAAAATATTTAGTTTATATTTATTTACTTCATATTTTTCTACAAATAAAACATTCGATCCATTGATAATACGTATGAATTAAACGTATAGGAACAGGGAATATTTAAAGCCAGGTTTTCCAGTATCAAGCCTCCCTCTGCCTGTCAGATCCTCTCAGTCTTTAACGCAGTTTAAGACCAGCCTGAAAACCCACCTCTTCTCCCTGACGTTTAACACTAGCTACACAGGATATATTGGTGTTTTATTGTTCTTTTCCTATGTATCGTGTTATCTTTATATTTGTTTTTTGTTGACTTTAATGTGAAGCACTTTGGTCAGCTCAAGTTGTTTTAAATGTGCTATAGAAATAAACTTGAATTGAATTGAAGTTGGCAGACACCTACTGCCAGGCGGATGGTTTCAGTAGTTCAAAAAAACTAAAAAAATAAAAACAACGATTCTCACCTAAAGAATTGTAGGGAATTGCTGGGTCTTGAGGTCAGACAGTTTACACAATTACAACAAATATGTATCTACATCGCTGCAAATCGTGTGAGTCTGAGTGGAGGACATTGTACGCGCTGTATGGAGTCTATGTAGAAAGGGGAGTTGTTCTTTTCTATGACTTTGATCCCTTTAGTCTCACTGTTCATGATGCAACACTGAAGTCACACACATAAATATTGAACCAGATGTAGAGTGATGCAACGCCGTCAGCCAGAAGGCCAAGTCCGTCGTACAAGCTCTAAGTATGTTCTGTTGACAAAGGACTGTAAAATCTATAGGCAAAGGATGTCCGGGATATTTTTATAATTATATAGATCAGAGCTTTACTTTGGTGGTGTCAGAGCGTGTTTATAGATGTACATATAACGAGTCTTTCAACATGCCAACCATAATTTCCATCCATTATCTGATTGTCTCACACACACATCTGCACACAGACACTGATGGTGGGTAAAAAGTCTTGCCCAGTGACACAAGACTGGATCAGGGATTGAGCTACTAAGGTACAATTCATTCATTATGTGAGGGAGCCGCTGCAGCCGTAGACTCCACCCAGAGCCTGAGGTCAGCTGACCAGCTCCTGCCCAAGACCAGAGGTGACAGAGCCTCTTCTGGGTGGACTCTGGCCCTACAGACTTGAAATCAGCAAATCTGAGCAATATCTGCAAATGGATGTGCATTAGTCCTGGACACATCTGCAGCCTGCCCGTCCTGGTTTAGTCCCGGTTTAGTCCCAGTTTAGTCCCGGTTTAGTCCCAGTTTAGTCCCGGTTTAGTCCCGGTTTAATCCTGGTTTAGACTTGGTTTAGTCCTGGTTTAGTCCTGGTTTAGTCCATGGTAGTGGATCTCTCCTTCACTGTGGTTCTCCTCAAGGTTTCTCTTTTTCCCACTCGTTTTTTTTTTAGTTTTTCCTTGCCGTCTAAGGACAGGGGGCGCTCTGGGGCACTTCTCCATTTGTTTGTCTGTTTCTGTTTCGTTGTTGATTTTCTAACTTTCTGTTGGTTAAATCAATTCTCATGTTCAGCCCTAAGAGGCGACCGCTGCTGTGATTTTGGGCTTTACAAGAACAGCGCCCTCTGCCTGTCAGAAAAGACTAGACTGAAAACCCACCTCTTCTCCCTGGCATTTAATACTAGCTACGCAGGATATACAGGTGTTTTATTGTTCTTTTCCTGTGTAACGTGTGATTTGTATATGTGTTTTTTGTTGACTTTAATGTGAAGCACTGCTGAAGCTGTCTTAAATGTGCTACAGAAATAAGCTTGAATTGAATCTCTCTCATTAAGGTTTTTGACAACACACAGCCACATTTATAGACACACCTGAGGAGATTTCTAATGGTTTGCTAAAATATAGTCTGCATATCATCACTGTACCCCACCCCTACATGTAAAATGCTATAGCACCGTATGAACCAACGCCTTTTTCACCCTCCACTGAACCTCACATGAGCGCACCCACACACACACACACACACACACACACATACACAAACAGAATAATCCAAGTGCCTCTCCTGCTCTCATGCTGAGATCTGAGATTTCAAGTGAAAAATAATGATATCTTTTGGGAGCCAAGGAACCCCTCATGGCAACACAGCACCGCCATATTCATACAAAACACACACAGCTTGACAAATCGGCTAATTCTACAAGACTATTAGGTTTGGAGGAGTCAATTGAATGTTTGTGATTTGGCCAGCACATACAAACTGTTGAAATTAACTGGAAGTGACACCCGCTGAGCCTGATGTGGGGCCATGGTGCCGCAATTTCCTGGCGCTGGTACTGATTGCGTGACGCCATTCCTTTGAATCGCTCGGCTTTGGAGCACAAAAGAACAAAATTTGACCTTTTCGGAAAATATTTGCGAGATGTGATTGCTGCCAACTTGCATGTGCCTGGCAGGAAAGCGAAAAAGACTCCAGAAAAAAAGAAAAAAAAGTGATAGTACCCGTGGCATCCAATTCTATTCAAACTCAACGTTACATCACTGGCTCTCCCACAGGTATAGCCAGGCAAACTAAATCCCAACTGCAGCGTGAAGATAAGGACGCACCGACGCTAGCGGATTATGCGGCCATAGATAGAGCTTTGTGTGCGGCGAGGCAGTCGTTTTAAAGTCCCATTACCTGAGAGCGGACAGCGTTATTAAGGCGAGATTGCAAATTATTTCACAGAGGAGCAGCAGGGGTTAACTACAGTGAGTTTTAGGCACAGATTGAGATAAGGAAGGTTTAAAGTCAGAAGGACGTGAGCGGGGGGAGAGGAGAGGGGAGGGGAGGGCACACATGTTCCGCTAATAGCTTTTGGGGAGTTGTGATAAAGTAACAGTCATACAAGGAACATGAAGAATATTACAAAATTACAAAATTATAATGTTATGTTTTTTTGTGAAACGAACATTGTGATTTTATGATTATTTACATTTCTCGACCTGATCTGAGAAATAGACAAACAGCTTTATGACGTAGGTAGGGATGGGACAATAAACAATAATATCGTGATAAAAAGGGTCGACAATAATCGTTCGTGGGAGATTTTGTATAATCGTGATAATCACCATTAAGATAATCGTCATTACATCACCAGAATGTGCAGAAAAAAAACTACTTATCCACAGGGGAGTCGACGGGGGGGGACAAAGGGGTCTGTTGTCCCGGGGTTTAGGGGCCCAGAATTGGACTCTCTTCCTATTAATTTGTATTAGAGGGGGGCCCATGTGAGACTTCTTGCCCCGGGCCCCCAAATTTTAGCTGACGGCCCTGCTCATCCACAATATTCTCCGCTAGATCGTAGTTGTTTTCACTGATGACAAAGTACAAGACTATAACAGGTCTTTAAAAATCAAACTTATTCATAAGATTAAAATTATAATTATTCATATCTAGATCATTTTAAACTGTCAGCAACTTGAATAATTATCGTGATATACTCGTTAATCGGAATTATTTTGGCCATGATAATCGTGATACTAAATTTCATTATCGTCCCATGCCTAGACGTAGGTCCCTGTTGACGCCCTCTACTGTTATTACACATGTACTGCACTCATGTCATTACTGTGCTCAAGTTTACAGTGAGATTATTTATGGGGTTATGGAGCTTAACAGTGACGCCTGCTCATGTTCTGGAAGTAAAATTTTTTTCCAGCTACGTGCTAACCAGCTACGTGCTAACCAGCTGCGTGCTAACCAGCTACGTGCTAATCAGCTACGTGCTAACGAGCTGCATGCTAACTAATATCCATAACACGGTAGGTGTAAGTCCAAAAAGGCCGTTTAAAACAAAAGATTCTGTGAAATGTTTGAATAACTTAATGGTTTATAAAGTTTCAGAAACAGATTTTAAATAAAATTATAGGTCTTGTGGTCATAACTTACCACGCAGCTGATTATCCCCGACCGAGCTTTCGAAATTTTAATATCATGTATAAGTCTGTGAGAAAAATGAATGGGAAATTGGATCTTGCAAGTTTTGTATTGCACTTTACATCAAAACTATGCAGTGTTTGATGCTCTAAACCTAATTTTGTTGTTTTTTATGACAATATAAAATTCTTGAATCTTGAACCAAATTATCTGAATGGAAAAAAGGGGTCACATGGTCACATTTTCATATAGCACTTTTCCACCTTCAAGGCTCAAAGCGCTTTACATCAAGGAACCACTCGCACATTCACACACACATTCACACACCAGCGTACACACACTGGGGGCGAGGTGGGCTAAGTGTCTTGCCCGAGAACACAACAACAGTATTCATCTGTGGGTTCATCTGGAATCGCACTGCCAACCTGTGGGTCAGTGGACACTCTACCAATGATGTTTATGTCGACAGTGAGATTCGAACCGCCAGCTTTCGGATCAGTGGACAAACAATTTTGCTTCTACAATTTATATTTGTTTTATTATGACATCGATATCATTGTTAGCATTTCATTAGCTTATCTTGACATCCTTAGACAAAAAAGTAAATTGTACTGTAAAAAATATGATATAGTCTTGGTATGTGACCTGTGATAACAAGAAACACAAAAAACTCATTTGGGATCACTTATTATTATTATTATTATTACTACTGTAGTGAGATGTTTTATTAAGATTCTGTATAATTCCAAAGGGTAAACACACTCCCACTCTCAGTTTGAACCATTTAAACACACCTGAGCCTAGTTATGTTTCTCTGTGATTAGTTTGTTGTTAAAATGAGTTCTCACATTAGCTTCTGTCATGCAATTAAAAAGTAAAAGAGCCAGTCTTTTGAACGCCCCTTTGAAAGGAACAGCTCCAAAAGATTCGGATCCAATAAAGGAGCCGAACGTCCCACCACATTTCCACATTCAAACACAACAGTGGTGCAAGAGCGCAGACCTCCACCAAGGCGTTACTGTTCACCCATTCACGCGTTCACACACCGGTGTACGCAGACACTGGGGGCGAGGTGGGTTAAGTGTCTTGCCCAAGGACACAACGACAGCATTCACGTGTGGGAGCTGGAATCGTACCGCCAACCTTCAGGTCAGTGGACAAACTCTACAAACACAGACGTCGGGAGAGTCGCTCACCTAGTCCTATGTGTGATCATGAAATAAAGTAAAATGGTTGATTAACACTAACGTAAAGAACTTTAAAATATATATACACATACCGTGGATTTTTGCATTGGCGCGACGAAGACGACTTTTTATTTTGAGACTATTAAAATACCAACACCTCAGTTTGACAAGTCTGATTTGAGTAGAAAAAAGAGACACTGGAAAACACAGTAGCCGCAAAGCCTCTATTACATGACACTTAAAGTTTCACAGGGAGCAGGGCTGAAGGGAGTGTGAACGTTTGACTGGGCTGACACTTTATTATTGTAACTGTCAACTTTACTTCTATCGTTTGTCAAGTTCGGTCATTTTTCCAAAAACATAAAATTGGTTCAGTCGCTTTAACAATTTTGATTTTATTTGTTGAGCCGAGATGTTTGTTACGGGTTTGTTTATCAAAATTACTTTTTAATTTTATTTTAATCAATGTTGAATTCTTGGATTTGAGAATCGCAGTCAGTTATAATGAATCTTGCAGTACGAATATAATGAAAGATAGCAGTACGTGTAAAAGGTACACTTCGTAACCTGGATACTTTTTACTTTTACTTCACTACATTTGAGAGCAGTATCTGTACTTTCTGCTCTACTACATTTTTGAACAGGACTGAAAAGTAAATGTATTTTTATGATAGTTTGAGACCTACTGAAAAGGCTGAGGGTTTATTTTTAACATGTGCATAATTTGAGCGAAACAAAAATATACAAATAAAAACAGCTAAAAAAAAAAAACCCCGACTGAGTTGTTTCTGTTGAACAAAACTTGGCTCAAATCTCTATCAAAATCACTACATTTGAAGCTTTATAAGACTCAAAATCTGCGTGAAATACTTTTACTTTTTACTCTTTAAGTACATTTTTAAACAGATACTTAAATACTGTTAATCAAGTAGATTGTTTCATATGATACTTTTACTTTTACTTGAGTATTTTTTGCTCCAGTATCTGTACTTTTACTTAAGTAACAAAATTGAGTACTTCTTCCACCGCTGCTTGCTTGTCTCCATGGAGAAGTTATTGGTTCTACTGGAATGTTCCACAGTATGGCATTAAACTTATCTATCACCATAAATACAAGCTAGCACCATTAGGCCGACTTACAAGTCAGATCTATGGAAAGACAACTCTGCTCATAGTGAAAATATATGTTTTCTGAGCAGTAAAAACGTTTACTACATTCCAGATAAAGCAATAACATCGTCATGGAGACCAGAAAAGTTACACAGTGCACCTTTAAATCAGACCTATTCTGCAAAATTGACTTTTCAGAGCTTTTTGACAATGTTATAGTTGATTCCTTCTCTTTTACTCTCTCGAAGTTGTATTTGGAGTGATTCGTGTTTGAGTAATCTTTAATCACTTATTTTCAAGACGCCATTTTGCCGATCAATCCCCGTTTTCACCTCCACCGGTACATGCCCACTGTGACGCACACGCCCACTGTGACGTCGTTCTTCAATTTTATTTTTGTAATCACTGATACAGGATTCGGCAGCATCGCGTAGTCATTTTGGTACAAATGAAAAACAATGGGCTGCTCGCTAGTGTGATGTGCAGCTATCCACAGGGGGCGCCGACAGCTACACGGTTCTTTGTTGTGATGACGTTTACGGCGACGTCAGCTCCCATTGCGCACCACAGTTTTCTAACGCAGAACTCAGCGGACTTGTTTCTTTTATTAAGTTGTTTTAGATGAATATTGTGATTTAAAATGTGCTAATTATGACATAATGGTCCACAGGGGTCAGAGATTATCACTATAGAGCGACACGAGCACAATAGGACTGATTTAAATTATATACAAATAAAAACACATTATGTAATTACTGAGAAGAAAACCCACTTCTCACTAAAGCCCAGCGTGTGTGTATGTGTCTGTTTGCACACTGCTCCATCAGCGCATTCGTCCCCTGATCGTTACCTCCGTCACGCTCTGACTCAGCAGACAGGCCCAGATCTGAATGTTCAAATGACTAAATGCTAAATGCCAAGTCAGTAATGAGAAAGTGTGTCCCCGACCAAAAGCTCCGTTTGAATAGCACAGCCGTCGTCTGCAAAAACACCAACACAAACGGCCCAAAAGGTTACGTTTCAAACAAAGTGAACCTGATCCGCTCATTTTACCCACTGACACCTCGCATTCTAACGCCATTCGAACGTTTTAATGAGTTTTCCAAAGTCGGGCCGAAGGAGTTCAAAGCAGATTATTTTAAAAAGAGGCTATAAGAGACACAAAGTTTAATCTGAGTTAAGTTCGCCTGTTTTGTGCCACCAAATTCCAGCATTTAAAGGTCCTGTATTATGCCAAATGTTATGATGTTACCTCATCAAAAATATACCTGGAGTTGTGTTTTGTTTCATTCACACACATTTGAGTAATTATGCAATATTAATCTGTCTACATCTCCAAAGCTCAAAATGCTCTGTTCCACCTTGTGATGTCATGAAGCGGGAGTTTTCAAGTTCACAGCTCCTTTTACCTTTAGTTCAGTAGAGATTGGAAATTCCAGGGCTGAAATTATCCAAATGATTCTAGTGAAGGTGTGTGGAATTTAAAAACACAGTGGAGCACTTCCTGTATTGCCGCATGACATCACAAGGTGGAACAGAGAGTTTTCAGTTTAAGAACTCAGCCTAAATATGCAGGGTTTGTGTGTTAAACATGTGTGAATGAAACAAAACACAGCTCCAGGTCTGTTTGTGATGAGGAAACAACATTATAACATAGATCAGAAAATAGTGTAATATGAGCCCTTTAAAGCTGCACTAAGTAACTTTTCTAATGGGGGAAAACAAGATAATGACGCTATGAGGACAAGTTACAGGTCAGATCTGTGGAGAGGCGACCCCGCTCACAGTAAGAACGCATGTTTGTCCAATTACTTTTTAGCAATAAAAAACCTGTAATGGAATAAACGCAAAATAGACATGTTTAATACCATACTGTGGAACATTCCAAGCTTAACAATAACATCTCTATGGAGACAAGCCCTCTACCATTACAAAGTGCACAGTAATTAAAATATGCACTTACTCATTTGCATAAAAATCAGGTGAACTTGTATATTTTGTATATTTTGTATTGACCTTATTCGGCCCCGCCCACTTTTTCCGTGACAAAACCGCACACTTCCGTTTAAGCAGGAATCCCGTTTATTTTAAGAATTTGGGAAAAGTTTTGCCATTAAAACATTATAAAAAGCCCGAATGACGATGGCGGCGCCCACGGCAACTTCCGGAACAAGGTGAATAGCATTTCTAATAATTAGCTGTTCAATTTTCTACATCAGAAACAATATGATACTATGCCTCTACCATGTTTATAAAGCTGAAATAAAGAGTGACAGGGATAAAACACAAATCTGCCAGTTTCCATCTGTGCACTTACATAATGGTGTAATAGGCCTTAACACACTGCTCTTGTCCATCTAATTACGCCTCCCTGTTCAAACTCCACTCCACCGCTCTTATTAATGATAATAGAACCAGGAAATAGCTTTGATTCTCTGTTCTCACACAAAAGGACAAGTGTGGAGAGCAGTACTACGATTCATGACCATGTGATGGAAGTAAACTGTCTGAATGTGAAACAGGCAGTGTTAGACTAATAATAGCGTTTTTGTTCTTCCAATTCCTGATGAGAACATGAGAATTCAGTTTGCTAATTCCAGTCTTGCAGTAGAATTTCCAGCAGAGACAGTGTAGTACTTGGGGACGACAGTAGCTCAGTTGGTATAGTGTTTGTCCACTTATCTGAAGGTCGGCGGTTTGAATCCCGCTCTTGACAACATCATTGGGAGAGCGGTAAATAGGCCTGTCATGATAATCATTACTGGATTTTCCGGACTATAAGTCGCCCTGGAGTATAAGTCGCACCTGCCAAAAAATGCATAATAATGAAGAACATATATATGTCACACTGGACTATAAGTCGCATTTTTGGGGGAAATTTATTTTACAAAATCCGAGACCAAGAACAGACATTTTATCTTTAAAGGCAAGTTATAATAATAACAATAAAATAGAGAACTATAGCAGTACAGCACGCTAACGTAACACATTTATATTTATTCAGCTACATGAAGCATAGACAACGAACTGAATATGTGTCTGGTATGTTAATGTAAGATATTAACAGGTAATCAGATAACTAAAGTATAAAAAACAAGCTAACAAGTTTACCAAACTCTCGATCTCACTCCAAATCACTAAATCCATTGAATTCTTCATCCTCGGTGTCGCTTCTGAACAACTCCGCCAACTCCGGAGGTCAATGAAGTGCAGTGTAGTAGATACTATTACACAAGCCTAGAGCGCCCCCGCGCGGTTGTAAGATGTGAAATTATATATTTTAATAATTTCACATATAAGTTGCATCTGAGTATAAGTCGCACCCCCGACCAAACTATGAAAAAAGTGCGACTTATTGTCCGGAAAATAGGGTATATAGACTTATCGTTTAGTATATGAAAGCTGGGGGTCAATATTTATAGTGTGTACAATTTCTTTTCAATAGTAGGGAGATTTTTGACATTTTTACATAATAGCGTTAGATTTGAGCTGTAGAGGGTAGAATAAATAATTGCTATGGCTCATTTGTTTAAAAATCGTTTTAATGGGATTATTCTGCTTTGTGTCACTGAGTAAATTAGTTTCAGTCTTATCGCAATATTTGTCTGTAGCGATATATATGGCTTCAAAATGTGTTCAGATCCACTGACCCACGGGTTGGCGGTGCGATTCCAGCTCCCACACATGAATGCTGTTGTGTCCTTGGGCAAGACACTTAACCCACCTCGCCCCCAGTGTCTGCGTACACTGGTGTATGAATGTGTGTGTGAATGGGTGAGTGGTTCCTTGATGTAAAGCGCTTTGAGTGTCTTGAAGGTGGAAAGGCGCTGTATAAAAATGTGACCATGATAGTTATTGCCCAGTTGAAGACCTGTTTTGGAGTCGCTAAACAGGAACAGCATTGGCCCAGTAACCCAAAGTTGGTGGTTCTATCCCTGTTTCCCAGAGCATATTATTGCTGTGTCCTGAAGCAAGACCAGCAAGTTCTCCATATCCAATCAATTTATGTGGTGGTTTCTTCATACATCAAATTATGAAGATGATGCCAAAACAGTGCCCCCTGCAGGTCTAGATCACACTCATTGTACAGTTAATAGAGACGGGGCTACTTTGTTGTGGAGATTCTAATTAAGGTGTATTTTTTATAAAGTGGAACTAAAAACGATTATAAATGTCGGGCTTTTTTTGTGTCGTCAATACTTTACAAAGATGTGAGGCTGGTCACCGGTGACTCTACCTGTTTTCAAATGGGCGTGACTGACAGGTGGATTAGCTAATCGGGGACATGCATGGTCTGTCCGTATCAGAAAACTATATAACGGGGCTGAAAAACATGACGCATTTCTGCAGAATGAACGAGCGAAGAAAAAACTGATCTAATTGGACGATCACGTTTGACCGGGCTTGAGACGCAACGGAGGAGGTGGAGACCAGACTGATATCAGTCTGTATAAAACTTACAGAGAGAGACCAGTCTGGATATGCCAGGCAAAGTATGAGCACGCTGTCTGCATCTGAAGCATTTTACTGTCCGAAGTGCACGTTAGCATGCTAGTTGCTATCTGCGAAACTCCACTCTGGTCTCCAAAAGTTATAAAATTTGCTTACAAACTCATCGCGGTGAGTAATTACGATGCTCGAAATGCATAAGGCAAGTGAGGAATAACTTTGGACCACTGCAAACAAAAAATCAACTCGTTCTTGTTTTTCACATTTGTAAAACAGTAAAAATCCAGGTACAGCGCCTTTAATGGTCTTGCGGTAGTTAATATTTCCTGGGCTGATCTTGGGAGCCGTCCAGAATCGATTGTAAGAATACTGACGTAAATCTTGAATCTACACGTTTACATAACAGTTTCAACATGGGGCAAGGAGATATTGACTTGTTTTGCTAGCAGACAATCCTCTGTATGATTAATTAAGCTGGTCTTATATACTTTATTATAACACTGGCTTTGCTTCCCTCATCTCCCATCATCCACCTGTTGTTGAGATGTTATTGATAATTGATTTTAGATTCAATAATGAGAATTTAATGTGACGCCTCTCACCTGGCGGGGTTTATTTGGGACTTTTTAATTGAACACAATGACTGTTTTCCCTCTGACAGCTCGGCGCTGCCTCCTGCTGCTGCCGCTGCACACTGCGCTGCTCCATGTGGATGACTGATTGATTATTGATTAGTGGGATCTGAGCCAGCGCAGTGTGTTTTGTATGGCGGGGATGTGCTCCGAGCAGATTTGTAAGCCACAGAACTGCGTAAATGGGAGAACAGTTGTGTCTTTGTTTGTTTGAAAATTGCAAGAAAGGTAATGGGCCAATTTTGATGTGGAAAAAAGATCATTATTTATTCAAAATGTTTTGGTCCAAAGGTTTTGTTTGACAAGATAGTGTAAGCAGAAATGGGGGCGAAGAGTGTGGAGTAAAAGCAAGATGGTGGACATAGGGCAAGCTCTATAGGGCGGCTCATGTAAATAACGTTGAAAATGCGATTATGGGTGCTGCCTGGTAGTCACGTGGTCTACGCCATTCCGTCTGCTGGCCTGGTCATCGTGAGATCGCTTCCCGGCTCGGACAATTTGCTGAATGCCCTCCCTGCTCTTCGCCCCCATTTGCAGCTATACTGTCCTATAAACCAAAAAAATCTTTTAAAATGGTAATGCAAAAATACAAATTTAAAACAAATATAAAACTTGAAGAAGAACAACGTAACAGAGATGTCGCTAATGATGCTAATGCTAAGATATCGGAGAAAATGTAAGTAAACGAGCACTTTTGACAAACTAAGGACACATTGGCAGTATGCAAGGCTCAGAATCCAATGAACAAGTGTGTATTTGTGCATGGATTAAAAACGTGCAAAAGTAGCACAAAATTTCTTGTTTTAAAAAAAAAATCCCACTGGGTTCATTTGTAGTTTATCTCCAACCTATTTTCCCTCTGCAGCCTTTAACAGTAAAAGAGCCACATTGGCCCATTTCAAACCAAATGAAAGTCCAGACAAAGTGATTCATAATTGTATTTAAAAGAAGTAAATCAACTCTTTGCAGCTATTAACACATTATAAAGTGTATGTAACATTTTGTATTTATGTGAACTTTATGGAATTATTTCAAGTGTTTTAGGGGGTCTGAGTGTTTTGAGCAAGTTATATATCATTTCCTGCATTCTGGTGCATTTTATGTGTAATACCAACTCTTCAATATGATCATTATTCTTTCCGAATTTATGCATGGGATTCATTCAGACGAATAGTAAAAAATATAAATATATTTTAAAAAAAATACATTTGAATACTCTTTGGTATGCTACGAAACTTAATAAAGTATACCCAAAAACCCTTTTTTTTTTCTCAATCAAAGTGCAAAGAGTCGCACTGGAGGCTTTAAAGAGCTGCATGTGGCAGAGTGGTTGCAAACCCCTGCAGACCCCTGCTCTATACTGACTTATACACCAAAAATCTTTTAAAATGGCAATGCAAAAAAACCAAATATAAAACTTGAAGAACTACATTTTGAGGCGCAACATAACAGAGATGTTGCTAATGATGCTAATGCTGAGATATCGAGAAAAATGTAAACAAACAAAAGACTCATTAGCAGTATGCAAGATTCGGGGTGAGAATCCAATGAACAACCTTTGCAGTGCTCTACTTATTCTCAAAATGGTAACTCCCACCAGTCCTGCACCAAACATGTCAAACAACTTTTAAAAATGTCTAAATATAGCAGAGAGTTTCTTGTTTTTGATCATTTTTCCCACTGGGTTCATTTGTAGTTTATCTCCAGCCTATTTCCAACCAAAAGATATTTTAAAATGCCATCCATCCATCTTCTTCCACTTATCAGAAACCGGGTCGTGGGGGCAGCCGTCTAACCTGGGACTCCCAGACTTCCCCCACCCCGGACACCTCCTCCAGGTCCTCCAATGGGAACGCAGGCCAGCTGAGAAACATAGCCCCTTCAGCGTGTCCTGGGTCTTCCCTGGGGCCTCCTCCCGGTGGGACATATTTTAAAATGGTCATGCAAACAAATATAGAACTTGAAGGACACTTTGAGGCGCAACGTAACACAGCCGTCCTTATGATGCTAATGATATCAAAGAATAAACTAGCACTTTTGTTTTTCCAAGTGTTTAAGTAGTAACTAAGTAGTAATAACTCCAACCAATCTTGCATTGATTTAAAAATATCCAAAATAACGTTGAATAGAGCTTCTTGTTTTTGATATTTTTGGTTCATGTGCAGTTTCTCTGGCCCGTTCCCTTGTGGCGTAACCCAGTCTCTCGCCCACAGCCTGGTCCGTCAGCCTTTTTATCAAAGCTTCAGAACACGCTTTGATTGAGCCGACAACAGTGGCTAATGATGAGCGCCCCCTATGGAGTGATTGCGGACGCTGTTTGTTGGTGTTGTTTAGATGCATCAAATTCACAGTTCAGAAGAGCGGACTCCTGCTGCCTGCGCGCAACATTCAAATTATGTTTTTGTCAATTAGTCTCAAACTTGAGAGGAAACTGATAGGGGAGGAGTTTTTCACTCGTGACCCAAATATGTTTTTCTCAAAGCTGGGACGAGCCAGGAAAGACCACACGAGATGTATTTTGGTGGAGCCATGGTGGAGCCTTGGAAAAACACACTGAATGTTAATGAGATGAAAGAACAAAACAGCAACTACGAGTAACTAGCAACTGCTTTATGTTGAGCATGTGTCAAGTACCGTAAAAATATATGAAAAAAAGAAATGCATTTTTGTAATACTGTTTACGGATACTACACTGGTGAGCAAAACAGGAGAAGAGAAAAAGTAATCTCAAAGCTCAAAAATTATTTGGAATAAATTAACCCAAAACCATCAGCTGCTAACAACCTCTTGCCAAACAGAAAGATAACAGGATTTCTGCATATTCTAATACTGTTGCATTCTGTACACTTCCCATTATAATGCTGAAAACCTATTTTAAAAGGTTTGTGTAGTGGGTGAACTGATCAAGTCATTGTAACTAATTCTGCTACAAAATATATGTATATGTATATGTAGATATGTTCAGCTTTTCCTGTTTTGTTTTGTCATCCGTTTATTGCAGACAGGTAAAGGAGCAGCAGACCTCGCACATCAATGTAAGGACGGGTGTGTTGGATAATTGGGAGCAACCATAGACTGTATATATATATATAAACGGACATAGCTAACCTGCTAGCCGCTGCATTCCAAATAGGAAGTGATCATGGGCGCGCTTCTGGCTCCATCGACTCTGGCTCCGATTCACTTTACATTGAAAAACTGTTGCCCCTCTCTCTGTAACTGCTGCTGTCAGACTCGTCGGTTTTGTCTTAAAATGTTCGTTTTAACCCGCTCTACATGATCCTGGGGGTTTTATTTCGCTATTGTGTCCCTTAATTGAGATATGAGCATTAATAACAGACAAATCAGGCGCCTTCTTTCACCAAGGTTGCTCTCGCTAGCGTTAGCGACAGGTTTGATTAACAGTGTTGCTAAGCGCTCGCTCCCTGCTAAACCAGCGGTGCGGGCGGGAAGGGGCGTCATCTTCAACAGGCTGGCTCCGGATTGGTTCTTTTTGCTACGTTCTTGGTTGCTATGATACTCGCGCCTGGAACTCCAAATTGGCCCCTATAACTGCTCTGGCCTCGATGAGCTTCATTTGGCTGGAGCCGAACGCTGTGGGTGACGTCACACTCACTTAGTCCACTTTTTTTATACAGTCTATGTGAGCAACCCAACAATCTTTGGGCGGCAGGTCACCCTTAGGTGCGAAAAGACCCTCTCTAAGATGGTTTCCCACCTTCATTTCACCACTTGCCTGAAAAAGACCACACGCCCAAAAAGCTGCACTTAATAAATTCACTTTTGCGAGGATTAACGATGTGTTGTATTCCTTTCGTTTGTCATCTGCACAGTATATCTAAAGCATATATCTTGTGTTATAAAAATACTGCAGACAATTTTGCAAATGTATTCACTCACAGATTGTTCCTCTAAACAGCTTGTGGTATAGCAAACACTGATCTCTTGTCTTTGCTCCTCTGGTTCATAAATGTGTTTAAATCTTCAGCTCGTATCAGACGCAGTTATGACAGATGCTGGGATGGGAAGCCTGGTGGATCAGGGCTTTAACAATAAACAATGTTTTATAAAAAAGTGAGTCTTTGGCTTAAAGACTCAACTTTAAATTTGCCTGTATGAAAATGCTTCAAGTTGAATATATGGAGATAGCGCTGCTGGGCCTTAGCGCGTGATCATAAATAATCTAGTATAAGGTCACTGAGAGGCCAAAGAAAAAAACACATTTGCAGTAACTATAAATAACCCTTTAAACTCTGTGTTTGAAATGAAGAAAAATGTCACTCTACTGTCAGTATGTGGGATTACCTATTATGTTTGCTATTTATTTATTTTGGTTGGTGCATAGACTGCATATATAAATGGACACAGCTAACACGCTACGCTTTGCTATTTTGCCTGTGATTCAAGATATGAACATTAATAACAGACAAATCAGGTGCCTTCTTTCCTCGAGGTCGCTCCCTCTAGCGTTAGCAACAGGTTTGATTGACAGCGTTGCTAAGCGCCCGCTTCCTGCCAAACCAGAGGTGCGGGCAGTAAGGGGCGTTACCTTCAACAGCCTCACTCCGGATTGGCTCTTTGGTTGCTATGATACTCGTGGTCAGAATTCCAAATATGGAACTCGGCTCTAAATTGGCCCCTATAACTGCTCTAGCCTCGATGAGCTTCATTTGACTGAAGCCGAACGCTGTCCACTTCTTTATACAGGCTATGGGTTGATGTAAAGGACTATGAACTATATGGTTCTGCAGATATGAATAATGAAAATGAACAACATAAGGTCAGTTGTTGTGGTTGAAGCAGGTTTAGTGTCTTTAATTATGAATAAATGTCTTATACATGCTATACAGGCAACGGCAAAGGCATTCTGAACCCTTTTACGCATGTTCTGGTTGAGTAAAGTCAATAAAAAGTATTTTTTTCTTCAATTTTGTGCAAAAAAATGTGTCTACACAAGTAAAAAGAGCTAAAGCAACTGAATAGAACAAAAAGGCAGTATCAACGTCTTTCCAAGGCCAATGAAAAAACACTTTTTCCAAGGCCAATGAAAAAACAGTTTCCTTATCTCATAATAATAATAATGAAAATAGGTATTACTAAAATAAATAAATTCCAGAATTGTGTGTGTGTGTGCGCGCGCGTGTGTGTGTGTGTAGATGTCCTTATCAAGGCCTTATGTGAGGATTTGGTGAGTAAAAATGTTACCAAAGCTGTGGGATGCAGATGGTGTCTCTAAATCAAATAAAGAACCAATCTTTTCCCCCTGAACTGTCAGCGACCTCCCTGAATACATCTGCTTTTGTTCAGTCGTGTCGTATTTCCAGAAACTAGGACAAATCCCAATAATCTGCAGCGACTGCAGTGGATTTGCATCACCCAAAAATGATCCAAAAATGTCGTCAAATTGTTGCATTTCATGTAGAATTCGAACTTTTCAATTCAATATATTTTTCCCCAAACACAACAGAGGTGAGGTTTTGTCTACATCTCTATGGGACTGACAAAAAGGATTTCTTAAAGGTGCACTATGTAACTTTTTGGTGCAGGGTCCCGCACCTGCTCCGTGGAGATGGTCTCGCTTTGCCTGCAGTGCTCTACAGTAGGACATTAAGGATGGGCTGATCATGATACTGATATTTGACCTGCTGCTACGGACGATAACTGATGTTTGCCGATACCAATATTTATCTTGTAAAGTCCATAGCGAGGCCCACAAATGTATTTTAAGTTAAAGAAGACCTATTGTGTTTGTGTCGGCTATAGTTACAGCATGATCTATGACACCCATGGATCATTATGTTATAATTTACACATTTTAAATCACAATATTCATCTAAAATGACTTAAAAAAAGAAACAAGTCCGCTGACTTCTGCATTAGAAAACTGTGGTGCCCAAGGGGAGCTGACGTCACCGTAAACGTCATCACAACAAAGAGTCGGCAGGCAGCGGGCAACAGTTGTTTTTTCATTTGTACCAAAATGACTACATGACGCTGCCGAATCCTACAAGTATCACCAATTAAGAAAATAAAATTTAAGAACAAAGTAAGTATAGATCAGTGGGCGTGTGCTGGTGGCGATGAAAACGGGGGTTGATCAGCAATATGGCGTCTTGAAAATAAGCAATTAAAGATTGCTCAAACATGAATCACTCCAAATACAACTTCAGAGGGTAAATTAGAAGAAAACAACTATAACATGGTGAAAAGCTTGAAAAAACAAGTTTGCAGAACAGGTCTGATTGTGTAACATACAGCCGTTTAACACTGCTATTTTAATTCTGACTTATGTGAGTAGGGCAACGTAAAAAAATATCGATATCGAGACTCAAAAATATCGATATCGAGACAAGCTGATGACATCACCACCAAGATCTGAGGAGGTAACTATCCTTAAGAATAGAGGTGACGCAGTGATATCATTTTATCTGAAAAATGCTCCTCAACATTCGACTGAGGCAGAACTATGGTCAGAGCAACAGAGAAAATGTGTTTCTTTGCTTTTTACTGTCTCATTTTTGTCCATCGAGCTGTAGTTTTCACCCAAACATAATTATTTCCTCAACACACAGACTCAGAAAATTCTTACTTAAAGAGCCCATATTATGCTGTTTTCTGATCTATGTTATAATGTAGTTTCCTCATCACAAACAGACCTGGAGTTGTGTTTTGTTTCATTAACACATGTTTAACACACAAACCCTGCATATTTAGACTGAGTTCTTCTCTTAAACAGAAAACATTCTGTTCCACCTTGTGATGTCATGTGGTAATACAGGAAGTGCTCCACTGTGTTTTTAAACTCCACGCACCTTCACTAGAATCATTTTGGATGATTTCAGCCCTGGAATTTCCAATCTCTACTGAACTAAAGGTAAAAGGAGCTGTTAACTTGAAAACTACCACTACATGACATCACAAGGTGGAACAGAGCATTTTGAGCTTTGGAGATGTAGAAAGACTAATAATATAGTTACTCAAACATGCGTGAATGAAACAAAACACAACTCCAGGTATGTTTTTGAGGAGGGAACAACATTAGAACATGACTTAAATCTCACAAGAGTCAATTTTGTTTAATATAGGATCTTTAAGGTTGTTGTTCTTGTTAATCCCATACTGTGGAACATTTCAGGAAAAGCAAATACATATTCATAAAAAAAC
>KN472175.1:0-15559 GCA_000787095.1 Periophthalmodon schlosseri | reverse complement strand
TGTTTTTGAGGAGGGAACAGCGTTAGAACATGACTTAAAGCTACAAGAGTCAGTTTTGTGTGATTATAGGACCTTAAACTATTTCTAACCTCTGCTTGTTTTTATTGCAGCTGTTGCCGGAGCTGACGAACCCTGACGAGCTGCTGTCCTACCTGGGCCCTCCTGATCTGCCTAGCAACAACAACGACGACCTGCTGTCCCTATTTGAGAACAACTGACCAATCGCAGCGCTCCGATCAACTCCGCTGACCAACCGCAGCTCTCGTTCACAAGCACCGCACCGATAAGCTTTTTCTGCCCGAACTCCGACCGGTGACAGGTCTCCAAAACAACTTTACCGGGCAGAAACCGACCAATCGCCTGCCTCAGTCTGACGTGAACTGACCAATGAGAGGAGGCGCTGTAAAATACGACCTCTCTGTATGTATTTGTTCTTTTAAACGGACTTGAAAAAGACGTTTTTAAAATCTTCAACTTGTGGCGATCTGTGTGTTTTTATTTCGTATTTTTATCAAACTGTACATTTCTGTAGAGCTGTGTCCCTTCACTGTAACTGAAAAAGAACCAAATTTTTACCATTTTGGACTCAGCGGTTTTTAAAATGAGGAAAAGCAAAAAGTTTGAGGGAAACGGGACAGTTTGTTGAATTCACAAAAATATTTATCAAATGTGTTGTGTACGTCTCTGAGTATAAGGAGGTTGTGGGCTCGACTCCTCTAACGGCAACAAGCTAATTTTAAATGCACCAGATGCTTACGTTTTACTATGAATTCAACAAACTGCCCCTTCTTCTGAAAATAATGTGAAAATCCAAGGACGGTTTTGGTGGATTTTGTCGGCGGCTTCAGGATCTCGTTAAGGTTCATCTTAGCGGTCGTTTGTGGAAGGCTAACTGTTTATCATTGTGTAAAAAAAACGGTTTTGTGTTGGAGAAGTGTAACTCTCTGTATGTTCCGTAATGACGCTGTTATTATTATGAACAATAAGAATAACCTTTGTAATTTAATAAACACGCTCTGAAAGACCCCGGGCCACTACACGTCTTTAACACCAGAGCAGGGAGAGACACAAGGAAATGTCTTAACTTTTTCATGTGACAGATTCATATTTTCATTCAATTATAACTTGGTTTGGTGGATAGAACCTGTGCTAAATATTACTCAGTTTTACAACTTAGACTGCTGCCCCAGCGACCCAGCCCCTGATAAGCGGAAGAAAATGGATGGACGCACTTGGTTTTGTGGAATAGTACCTGTGGTAAATATGTATCATAGTTTTACATCAGTTAAATTGCAGTTTTTTGGTAAATAAATTAAAAAAAAAACTACCAAAATACAGGAAGAAGTGGTGAGTTCTAAAGAGAATCCCTCTGCCTATGTCATTAACACGGAACACTCCAAAACCTTAAACCTTCATTTAAGAAAATAAAGATATTGTCATTTATATTAGTCTAATAATAACTTGTGTAACTTCATTTGTTTTGACCTTTGTTTACATTATGGTTGCCGGGTAACAAACCTCTGCTAAACCCACATTTTAAAGATGATCCGCCCTTTGACACCGGAGCAGCCTGACCTCGCTCAGATTGCACCCGGTCACACCCTGTGACACTCCCCAGAACCAGAGGCTCTGCTGTGCTGCTGCGGTCACCGCCTTTGAAGCCGCAGCGCGAGACCCACGTGTTCACGCGAGACCACGTGTTCACGCGAGACCACGTGTTCACGCGAGACCACGTGTTCACGCGAGACCACGTGTTCACGCGAGACCACGTGTTCACGCGAGACCACGTGTTCACGCGAGACCACGTGTTCACGCGAGACCACGTGTTCACGCGAGACCACGTGTTCACGCGAGACCACGTGTTCAAGGGAAAAGGCGGCGGTCGGCTCCGGCATCAGGCAAAAATAGAATCAAACGGATCTGGGCGCAGCCCAGATAAACTTTTTTCGCATTGTCAAAATGAGACAATGAAAATATGCTATGGAGGTTTGCAAGTTTTAAAATCTTCACTATTATTTTATATTTTATGTTGCGTTTTGTAATAAACAAAAATATGAAAAAATACTGAATATTTAAATTGTACAAAAAAAACACTGATCTGGTCATAAAGGGAAAGGTGCACGTGATCTGAACTTATTCTCTTCAAATAAGCTTTGTATTCTGTCTTTAATTTTTAACTGGTACTTGGATTTACATCAGATGCCCTTCCAGACATTTGTTTTAATCTTAAATGATTGGCAAAAGGCACATTTGCATTCAGCTCAAACTTAGTAGTAAAGACATCGATTATAGCCATGGTCAGATGGACTCGGTTCTAACAAACCAAAAGATTCTTCTGTTCTGGAAAAAGGTCCCACTCACAGACTGAAGTTATTTCTGTACAGTCTATGGTCTTACGCCCGGGCGGCGCGTTCAGCCGAGAGGAAGGTGACCACGTCTCTATGGTCAGTTCATCAGAGGAAGAACATGGAGGCCTCACCGCAGGCGCTTCATTACAGTTACACTGAAGTGACGGAGCGAGCCGAGTATAAATGGTATAAATGTGCTGCGCTGTACATGTCATACACAAGAAATACACAAGTCATAAGTCGATAAGCCGAGGAATCATCGTTTTATGGCTGGAGCAGATAAACTCAACAAATGCATTAAAATACAGAACACAAGGACATTACAACAATAAAACACATTATTCTGAACGACACAGCAGTGACAATGATTCACAAAGATGCAAAAGTAAAATGTAGAAATACAAAAGTCAGATTTGACCAAACAAACAAATAAAATCATACAATTAGTGCATGTTTAAAGGGAATGGCACATGCTCAGTACAACATCATAAGACAAGATATGTAGAGGATGTCCTCATGGCGGCGCTAGAGACACATCTTGACTTTTTGGCTTTTACCAACACCACAGGACGAGGATATTTATATAAAGCTGCTGTACAGACTGAAGCACTAAGCCCCACTGGTCTGTACTTAACGTGGAAGCAGTGGTGGTGCAGGGTCAGGACAGGGTCAGGACAGGGTCAGGTCAGGGTCAGGACAGGGTCAGGACAGGGTCAGGGTTAGGACAGGGTTGTACAGACTGAAGCACTAAGCCCCACTGGTCCGTACTTAACGTGGAAGCAGTGGTGGTGCAGGGTCAGGACAGGGTCAGGACAGGGTCAGGACAGGGTCAGGTCAGGGTCAGGACAGGGTCAGGTCAGGGTCAGGACAGGGTCAGGTCAGGGTCAGGACAGGGTCAGGTCAGGGTCAGGACAGGGTCAGGTCAGGGTCAGGACAGGGTCAGGTCAGGGTCAGGACAGGGTCAGGTCAGGGTCAGGACAGGGTCAGGTCAGGGTCAGGACAGGGTCAGGTCAGGGTCAGGACAGGGTCAGGGCGCCAGCTCTTAGTGTAGAAAAGTAGGTTCAGTTAAACTTGGGACAAATTTCTGTGTAACAGCTCTAAGTGCAAATGATTTACTTTTATTTTTAGTTTTGGGTCTTTCCAGACACCAGAACAGTACTTTTCATACGGTTTCATGCTTTAAGCACTTTTAATGTTCTAGTGGACTCAAAGGCACGGCTTCAATTGTTATTAAGGTGCAAACAAAAGTAAGGTCTCATTTAAAGTGACATTCATCCATCCATTTTCTTCTGCTTTATCTGGGGCCAGGTTGCGTTGGCAGCAGTTTCAGCAGGGAGGCCCAGACTTCCCTCACCCCAGACACGTCCTCCACTGTCAATCTCACGCTCCATCCTTCTCTCACTCGTGAACAAGACCCCGAGATACTTGAACTCCTCCACTTGAGGCAGAGACTCTCCACTCACCCGAAGACGGCAAACCACCTTTTTCCGGTCGTGAACCATGGCCTCAGATTTTGAGGAGCTGATTCTTATCCCAGCCTCTTCACCCTCGGCTGCAAACCGCCCCTGCGCCTGCTGCAGGTCCCGGCTCGATGAAGCCATCAGGACGACATCATCGATCATCATAAAGTGACATTATCTATTGAAATGTTGGGGTTTGACAATCAGAACAAAACTAAAGTCTAGAATAAGTATTATCAAATGAAAACCATTGAAAAGCCTGTAGCAGACACATGCTGTGCACATCTGTAGCAGATACACGCTGTGGCAGATGAAGCTGTTGCACTTACAGATGGACAGACTCTGTTCTGTTTGCTTATATCTGGGGAGAGCGTTGGGGAGTTTAAGTGAATGGTGGGAGTTTACGGCATTTAGCTGCATTCTCAATTCGCTGCAGCCATGTTGCGTGGCTCATATGGAACGGGGGGTGCTGGCTCTTCCTCTTCTTCCAAGCACTTGCCCTGTTTGTAGCCCTCCTCTAGCGCCCCCTGTGCCCCTGCTGCCTTCTCATACTCTGCTTTGTTTTCATTGCTTCCTATTCCAATACGTCGCCACACGTTGTCATCGCGCGTAATGCTGCTGTTCGCCGTGTCCTGGTTTGGGGGGATGAGAGGGACTTGGGACGAGTCCTGGTTTTGGGGGAGAGTGTCTGGGGAAGAAGGCTCCACGTCAACAGCAGAATAAACTGTGCTCGCAGGCGATACGGGCTCAGGCTTCTGCTGGTGACCCTTAGGAAAGTCCTTTAACACAAACAGCAAAATGTGACATTAGTAAGTGACAATCACTGTATCGACTTCAGTGTGTGTAGATATGTTAGATCGAACAGTTATTTTTCTGTACTACGATCAGATTTGAGCTGAAGAGGATGGACTTGTGAACTTCTATCTTCATTATATAAACTAACCAGCACTTGTGCATTTAGAACAGTTTTTTGGGGGATAATTCTGCTTTATGGTTTGGTTCCAATATTATCGTTTATTGTCTATATTTACTACAATATATTGCACTTCAAAATCATAGACTGTATATATGAATGGACATGGCTAACCCGCTAGCCGCCGCGTTCCAAATAGGAAGTGATCATGAGCGCACTTCCGGCTCCATCAAATTGGCTCCAATTCACTTTACATTATAAAACTGTCCCCTCTTCTGTACCTGTCACTTTACATTATAAAACTGTCCCCTCTCTCTGTACCTGCTGCTGTCAGACTCATTTTGGTCTTAAATGTTCGTATTAACCCTCTACATGATCTTGGGGTTTTTATTTCACTATTGTGTCTGTAAATCAAGATATGAACATTAATAACAGACAAATCAGGCGCTTTCTTTCCCCGAGGTCGCTCTCGCTCGCGTTAGCAACAGGTTTGATGGACAGCGTTGCCAAGCGCCTGCTCCCTGCTAAACCAGCGGTGTGGGCAGGAAGGGGCGTTACCAGCCTCGCTCTGGATTGGCTCTTTGGTTGCTATGATACTCGCGGTTAGAATTCCAAATGTGGAACTCTTCTCCAAATTCTCCCCTATAACTGCTCCGGCCTCGACGAGCTTCATTTGACTGGAGCCGAACGCTGTGGGTGACGTCACACTCACTCAGTCCACTTCTTTACACAGTCCATGATCTAAAGCTAATATATTGTTTGTAAAAAATAGAATATAGAGGAAACTGCCAAAGATTGGATGAGACGAAAACAATTGGTAGCCCCACAGTTAAAAGTAAACTAAATCTTCATCTATACACGTCGCCTACAGCATTTTTACACAGAATTATAATAAAGGGAGCATTTAAATGTTGAACTATGAAATTACCAGAGCTTCTGGACCAGGAGTCTTTGGTCTTGTTTTCTTAACAAACAGCATGGAACCAACGAGGAGACAAGCTGCCCCCACCAAGACAATAGGCAAGACGTAGTTAAGGGCACCTGAACGAGGAGTCCAGAACATCAAAATAATCAGAACACGGCTCGAAAACACAGGACATACAAGAGAAGACAAAATCAAAACTGGAAACTCAACTGATTCCTGGTGTTTCCTGAGGCTTGGAACAGTACGTGTTTGGAGCTTGGACTTGTATGTTGTTCATCTCCCCACTGATGTTCAAACAATACCTGTTCTCATTGCCAGGGACTGGAACCTTGTCCCGGCAGACGTGCTCTGAGCAACTGTATGTGTATGACACACTCTACAAGACGCAGAACAAGTCTCATTAGAAGAAAATACATTTAAACTATTCCAATACAAAGTGCAAACACCAACCTCGTTAATGACCTCTATGTGGTAATCGAGGTTGGGCAGGTCAGTTTGGGAGTCCAGGCTTTTCTCCTTCTTGGTTTTGCCACCAGTGGGATAGAGAAGTCCTGGGTGTGTGAAGCTGAAGTGGAGGAGTTTGTCCTCTCTGGTTACATTGACCGAGGGAAAGTCCACCGCGCCTGTCGACCAGAAGCAAAACATCGTCACTTTACAAGGTCCAGGGAATAAGAGCACGCAGACGTCAGGAAGCAGCGGCAGAGAGGCACCGTCTCATGTTTTTACTCAGACACAGATGCACATATGTGAGAGCCGTCTGAAGGACACAAGAACTAGCAACGTTTGAATGACTGCTCCATCTACTGAAACACGACGGCACGTACTGAAAGACAACAGCACGTACTGAACGACAACGGCATGTACTTAACACAACGGCACGTACTGAAACACGACGGCACGTACTGAAACACGACGGCACGTACTGAACGACAACGGCACATACTAAACACAACGGCACGTACTGAAAGACAACGGCACGTACTGAAAGACGACGGCACGTACTGAAAGACAACAGCACGTACTAAACACAAAGACCTGTACTGACTCCATAAGATAGAATGTTATAAGTTTATATATCCATGTTATTCCACACTGTGGAACATTAAAGCCAAAGGAACGGCATCCATGAAACAAACAGGAGGAGGCCCTGCTCCAGGGCGCCCCCTTTGGGTTTCAGTAGAGATAACAATGTCATTTAGTAAAGACTCTATATAAACTTATCTCAAATGCGTCTGTCACACAGCAAGACTTTTTTTTGTTAAAAGTTGACATTTTTATCCATCATCAATAAGAAATGAACAGTTTACTAGTTTCAATAAATCCTTGAATTACAGACTTATATTTTTGCAGCTTACATATAATAGTTGCTGTAGAGTCTTTGAAATAGCTGAACTCAATCCCATCCTCGGGGACGGGCTCAGATTCTTCTGGGCCCTTCACCGCTGACACCTGCACCATGTACTCATTTTCTGGGTGTGAAAACTCAGACAGGTCTATGGACGTAGCGGGTGAGTCCACCCACCGTGAAACAGATGCCCTAAATGAAAAATATATATGTACATATTTTAAAAGCCGACATTTTTAAAAACGATCATTATGATGAACCTGAACTCACGTTTGAATCGAGTTGACAGTCACTTTAAACTTTACACCATCAGACGGCGGCTCGTACGTCCACTGGAGAGTGTTCTGCAGGTTATGACAGAGCAGCGTCACATTTGCTGGAGGAACCACTGTGGAAAAGGACACATTTAGTACACAAGTGTAATAGCAGCTGGACTACACTAGAGGGAGCCAAACAAGTCAAATTAAACATTTGAATTGTTTCACAATAAATAATCATTGTTTGAAACGTTTACTTTTTGTTCTAGCTCAATCTCAATATGGTGGTCGGCATACACAAAATGTTATTTTTCTTAATTCCAAAAATGAATCCAGATCATTCCACAGCCAGGGCACATGTTTAGAGACTTGGCTTTGCTTCAGGAAACTTCACCAGGATTTCAGTCCCTGCAGGAGGAACTGTCCCTTCCACATTCTGTTCCAATCCGGAAAGGTCTGGAATATTGAGCTGTAATGTAGAAACTCCTGCTGCTGCTGCTGATTGAGTAGTTCCCTAAAAGGGGGGCGTGGCCAAAACTCTCAAAGCTATTACACTCCCTGATTGGTTAATCGGCCTGTCAATCACACCCTCTGAAATCAAGGAGACAGGATACAGCTTTAGACCGTAGACTGTGTAAAGAAGTGGACTAAGTGAGTGTGACGTCACCCTCAGCGTTTGGCTCCAGTCAAATGAAGCTCATCGAGGCCAGAGCAGGTACAGGGACAATTTGGAGCCGAGTTCGATATTTGGAATTCCCATCATGAGTATAGCAACCAAAGAGCCAATCCGCCTGCACCGCTGGTCTAGCAGGGAGCGGACACTTGGCAACGTTGTCAATCTAAAGCTAGCGGGAGCGACCTCAGGTAAAAAAGGCGCCTGATTTGTCTGTTATTAATGTTCATATGTTGATTTACAGACACAATAGTGAAATAAAAACCCCAGGATCATGTAGAGGGTTAATACGAACATTTAAGACCAACATGAGTCTGACAGCAGCAGGTACAGAGAGAGGGGACACAGTTTTTCAGTGTAAAGTGAATTGGAGCCAGAGTTGATGGAGCGCAGCCCAGGAGCACTTTCTATTTGGAACACAGCTAGCAGGTTAGCTATGTCCATTTATATATACAGCCTATGGTCCAGACCCACTTGTTTTTGTAAAGTTTTGTCACAGCGTGTGGTTCTGGCTGGACAGATAACAGATTCAGAGCCATACAAAAGAATCCCCTGCATACAGCATGTTTTCTGTGTCACTTGAAAAATGAAACAAGATGCCGTGACATGATCTAACACAAAGAGACAAATACAAGTTTGTAGGGCCAATGTTACTTATGGCACAATGATTTTTTTTATGTTGTGTTTTGTATTTGGCCTTAGCACTTTGCTACTTGTCTCATTTACACTTAGGACAAGTGCTCCGCTAATTATGTGCATATTGCATGTTTTGTGACTTGAGTGAACCGCTGTGTGTGCGCGCGTGTGTGTGTGTGTGTGTGTGCGTGTGCGTGTGCGCGCGCGTTGTCCTTTTATACTGAATCGTTTTCAGGGCTAAATAAAGTTTTCTGATCAGAACTAAAAAAACTATTCCAATGACACTTGTGTGTTGTCAAGGAGGGATTTCCCACACCTTTACATCAACGCTTCCGTTTCACTTTCGATACTGAGCAGATAACTGGCGTGAAGGTACGACACATCAATAAAAAAATCACAAGGAGGTAAAAGGTGTTAACCACGAGTGAGGTAACAGAGCTGCGGTTACAGTCACGTGACAAACCACATCAGCAGCTTTAAAACACAGAGCCGAAGGTGAGGCAGACATCGGGACATGTACAGGCCCAGAAGAGGCGCAAGCTCAAGTGGAGTTTTTAAAATGATACTGTGTTTTTGAAACGGTGAAAAAGTAACGTTGCCTCACAAAGCTACTCCACGACAGCTCTGTTCAGAACAGAAGAAGAACGACCTCCACTGAAGAACTGTATTATTGTGTGATTGGTCTTCCTTGTCTAGAACTACTGCACTGCTGTGTCTAGACTGTTCAGCACAGTAGGCAAGATACTGTTTAGTGAGAAGAGCAGTTTTAAAAAGGTGACAGAGGTTGGATTATGAATCATCCAAAGTAAAAAACAGAGATAATGAAACTGCTGACCGGGTCAACGCCACAGCCATGTCGGGTGAGTCAGGTGATAAATCTAATGTTTTGAGCTGTGAGTAAGAGAAAAAGAGAACAGAAAACTTTAGGTAAACAGTCATTTGCCTTTGACAAATCGTACACAACAACGTCACTAGAGACCAGCGGTTTTACTTTAGTTTATCAGGGACAATGCACATAAAAATATTGACCTACACAAACAGGTAATTGATACTTTGCAGTGACATCACCCTGGGGGTGTTCTACATGTATCTCTATGGTGGAATGTTCAGCAGTTACCATGGTGACACAATGCACATATTAGCAAACAGAAAAAAGCTTTAAGATTTGTCAAGAAAAAATACAAAATGGCTTTAAACAGCACATTGTCAGGAGCCTGTGATCAGTTCGAGCTCATGGTCCTGTTTAGGAGTTTGACTTTTAACAAAAGGTGAGAGACTAACTGGAAAACTGTTGGCTAATGCTAGTTAGCTTGTGACTTTTATGTGAGAGACTTGTTTAGCAGCACAAATCAGCTCATCTGTTGTAGTTCTAACTAAGTCAGTTCTTTTTGGTCAGATTGTAATAAAAATTTCAATTGACAGAGCGGTGCCTCCAGTTTGCTTCACACCCCCAGGGAATGATGACATCAGCTGCAAAGTATCAATATGTTTGTATCAGGTTAGAGCAAAAATGCTTATTTCCCCCCTCAGTCCCTGGACAGGTTTATGTCACAAATGGCGTACATGCCAATTGATGCTTTGCAGCTGATGTCATCAACCTTCTCTGGGGGTGTGATGCTAACTGTAGGCACTGCTCTGTCTGAAGCAAGACTTTAATCTGAGTTTTAACTCAATCTGACCATAAAGAACTGAGTTGAGCTGGAACTACAACAGTTGAGCTGAACAAGTCTCTCTCACATAGAATTAGTCATAAGCTAGCTAGCATTAGCCAACAGTTTTTCAGTGAGTCTCTCTCACCTTTTTGTTCAAAATCCTCCTAAACAGGACCATGAGCTCGGATTGATCACAGGCTCCTGAAAATGTACTGTTTAAATCACGTTTGTATTTTTGCTTGAGTTTTCAGTCTATTTTAAAACTTTTTTGGCAGTGTTTGCTAATCTGAGCATTGTATCACCATGGTAACCCCCCCCCCACCTTTTGTGAGCCACATATTTCTCTATATCTTTATCTTCTATTCCCCTGACACTAGAGATTCATGGGAAATGGATTTACCCACAGCACAGACAAAAGCGATTTGACAGGCATGAATAATCAAAGTTACAAAATAGCTGCAGGCCTAACAAAATAAAGTTTATACAGGTACCTTTTTGCATAAACACTGAAATATGTAAGACAGACGTGTCCAGCTATAGGCAGTCAGTCAGTTGATGTTGTCGATAAAACGTTTAAACAGGAACTAATTACACAATTCAAATGGCCTGGGCTTTACAGAGAAAACTGAAAGAAGGAAGTATGAAATGCAAAAAGACTCATTGAGAGTGTAACGTCTTTGTCGATTTGGACCAGGGGACTTGAGGTTTGGGGGTGTAACGCCTTTGTTCTGTCCTGTAACTGTCCCATATTAAAGAATACCATTTTAACAATTAGAATGGTATTTTTCTCAGGAAATACAGCTGTCACAGACACATCAGACTCAAACATGTTCAGAGTTTTTCAGCAAAGCTGGATTTTACAAAATAAGAAAAAGAGTATGGGGCGCTTTAAAAAAAAAAAAAAAGTATTATGCAGGTGCTACGAGAATAAAATCATAACATTTCGACATTAAAATCGTAATTTTACAAGAATAAAGTCACAATTTTATGAGAATAAAGTTGTAATTTCACAAGAATAAAGTTGTAGTCAACGTAAAGACATAATTTTATCCAGATTTAGGGGCAAGAGCCATTCGCCACCACAACAAATAATGGCCCTTATTTGAGTTAAAAGATTAAATTAAAAGCTACGTACGACAGTAGAACTTTATATCGCTGACCTTTTAAACATTAACAACTGCTGAATCATTTCCCCTGAAATGACCCCCTTGCGTCAAATCTAGTCCCTTGACTTTGAGCTTTCTACATGTTTACACTTGTTTGCACTTGTACGGGTCTGCGCTGAGACTCCTCCACCTGTTTAGCGGAGGACGGGTCTGCGCTGAGACTCCTCCACCTGTTTGAGGCTCGGAGCTCGGCCTGTGTCCTGCCCCATGAGCCTCAGGGAGCGCCACACTCTGCGGGGTTTTTCCAAGGAGGAGTCCAGTCACTCCACGGGGAGAAAATGTAGCCTCCTTCATTCAACAGTTTGTGACTGATGCGCACGAGAGAAGAGGTGGAGCTAAACTGCGGTGTAGATCTGTCTAATAACTTACAAACTCATGGGACGTGTAAAATGGCAGTATTTGAAAGTTTGATTTCCTTAATGGACATTTATGTAAAGCTTTAACTCATCCAAGCTCCAGTCTTTTGGAGTTTGCTTCATTTTGATTCGCCGTTGAGCCCTAAATCATTAAATGTCAAATTTTTTTGGCTACAACATTATTCTCATAAAATTATTTTATTCTCAATAAATTATGATTTTATTCTCGCAAAATTATTATTTTATTCTCGTAAAATTATAACTTTTTCTGGCTTTGACTTTAAAGTTGTAATTTAATGAGAATAATGTCGAAATGTTACGACTTTATTCTCGCCTCTTTATAGCGCCAGAATAATGTATTTTTTCTAAGTGACCCTTATACTCCGTCGTAGTATCGTATTTATGTTTTGATTTGTTGTATTGTGATTTTAATGTCTTTCTTATTCTGTAAAGCTCTTGGAATTACTTTGTGTATGAATTGTGCTGTACAAATGAACTTGCCTTGCCTTATTAAATAATGTAAACACGCTTCGCTTTAGGCCAACACCTTTATGGATCTGTCTGACACAAAGAGACTCGGGCCAGAAGGATTTGCACCGTTGAGTTTAATTTTTGGACGAAGAAAAACATGATTCAGCGAGTCCTTTAAAGTGCCCACATACGTTCTCTGTGGACTCACACAAGACCTACTGTTAACTACCGCCCAGCAGCAGTAGGTCTCGTGCGCGCTACTTGCGGCTAATAACACATTGGCAATGGACAATGCTAACAGCCCAACAGCATTCGGCTCTTTAACAGATACGGTTTCTCTTGACGTTAGGGGTGTTTTGGTGCCTTTATAGAGCCGTGAGAATCGTGCTCGCTTTAATTAAATTGCGGACGCCGCTTACCGGAGGCTCCCACCGCACGCATCCAGAAACAGCAGAGGATCAGGGCGGAGGGAATTCTGCGGTGGTCCATGTCTGCGTGGCCCGCGCGGAGGTTACGTACCGAACCGTAAACACTCAGTCTTCACGTCGTTGAGTCATTGACCTCTGGACCGCGTAGACCTGGGTCAGAAGAACCAGCCCTTATTTATTTAAAAGAAACTGTGGGAAACGACAGACGTAGCTTCGCCAAGGCTTCGCCCAGGCGGATATGTACGTGACGTAACTGATGCCACGCCCCTTTACGTCTCCTTCCAGCTCCTTTCGGACTCACGCTCCTCAGTCCACGCTGTTCATATAAAATGTTCAAAAGCTAAAAAATGTGATCAGAACTATCAATAACGTGTGGATGCAGTCTAGTGCGGAGGGTCCCACTTTTTATTATTACAATTATAATTATTATAATATAGTTTTTGTTTTGTTTTGTTAGAACACGTGACCATGGCAGCTGTGAAGGACCTGGAATCCACGGGGAATTTTCTGCTGCATTTTGTGCTAGTGTTTCTCAAGAGTGTGGAGGAGTGAGTTTGGGTATTGGAACATTGGGTAATGTGGGACAACTAAGCTTTTGTGTCAATTTGAGTTCTAATTAATTCAACCTCTCAGTTTTATATCTAAAAGAGGGACACATTTGTTCATCTGATCACGTTTTGTTGGTCAGTTTTTTTGCTTGATAACGCCTAAATGCAATTGGATTTGTATTCTTTATTTTAGCTTTTGTTTTATTTTTTGCATTTAATTATTTTTTGAAGATTTTATATTTTATTTTTTGTTACAATTATTTTTATACTAATTTTAAAATATTTTACTTAGGTTTTATGGATGTCTATGTGTGTGTGTGTGTGTGTACGTACAGTCTATATCCACATCCAACAGTATTGCCTTTATAATCTATTACCTCATCTGTTTTCTTCACAGACATGGTATTTCCCCACACTCGTCATTCATTCCACGCTCGATCAGCATTAAATTAAATGATAATAAATGGCATCTTTATTTTCAACACGATCATGATGTGATGCCCAATCATCAGATCTAGATCCAACCTTGAGGGGCCCTTGGCAAAACCACATTCACTTGTCAGTGTGACTAAACGTCTTCGCTGTTCTGTCTTGTTTTGTCCTGATGTGTGTGGCGAGAAAAATAAAGTAAAACATTAATACAATAATTCAATGTAATGCACTGTTGAGTCTCTTTAAACAAGCAGGTAAAAATGAGAATAACGGGTCTGTGACAGTACATCTGTCATTTTAATTTTAAAGCTTTTATTAAGTCTAATGTCCTTGTCTGGGCCATAGACTGTGTATATAAATGTATATATGTATGTATATGTATTTACACAGTCTATGGTCAGGACACATAAAACAGGAGAGAAAAATACCATTTCCATGTCTTTGTTGGTGTCCATTTTTCTCAATTTGAATGTAAAATGCTGTGTATTTAAGTGTCCCACAAGACGAGGTGTCCCACAAATTTCAATTTTGGTGAAGGCATTAATAAAAAAAAAAAAAAAAAAAAAAAAAAAAAAAAAAAAAGCTTTATAGTCTCTCCTCTTAGTAAGAATGAATGTAGCAATAATGAGGTAAAAATTTAGACCCTGTTTAGCTCCAAAATTACTGTGTTTCTGATGACATCATAACAGTCTATGGGCCAATCATATTTAACACAGATGGGGGCAGATAAAGTGAATCTTGTTCAAACAGATGAAACAGCTTTTTCTAAATGTCCATTAGCAAATCCTTTCAATGTCCTTTAGCGACGTGTCCCGTTGGTCCAAGTGCTCCTTTAATGTCTACGGGATCCACAGAGTAAAAAGTGTCTGTCCTACCGCAGCCTTGGCCGTGAGTTTGTAGGTGTGGAGAAAGGAGCACGTGCTGCTCTACGTGGAGTCCTTCGTACCGCGCTCCCTGGAGGCTCGTCCGTATCTCAGTGGGAAGATCAGAATCCAGAAAGGACAGGCCACGAAGAAAATAATTTTAGTCCATTTAGTAAAAATAAAACTTCTCTAAATGAAGCGGAGCCGTCTTACGTAGCTACGTGACTTTATAAAAGCTCAAAATGGCGGCTGCTCAGCGCTACTACAATTTAGCTTGTTTTTACATGAAATATACCTAAAATACAAAAAATAAAATACAGTCAGGCTTAAACAGTATCAAAACTAAACTAAAACTAAAACTACAATCAACATAAATGTGCCGTTTTCTGCCGTCTTCGGCAAGTTTAAATTATTTTAATTACCTGGTTGAACCACGGCAAAATGTACCTTACAAAAGCAGGAAAATGTAACATAAAACTGACCAAAACTCTTATTTGGCTCACAATCCTCCTTCGGTCTGTCTAGACAGCAGATTTGCGTCGATATCTTTCAATATTTCTCCATAGTGTTGTGCTAATTACTGGTCTGCTGTACGTGCTCGTTCACTCTGCTGTACGTGCTCGTTCCCTCTGCTGTAACAGGCCCTGCTCTGCTGCGCAGCCTCGTGGGTGGGGGAGGGGCGTTTGGAAAACTTTATGATAATAAAAAAAGTTTACAATATTTCTTTTTTAAAACTAAATAATACAAGCCACAAATTACTTCTGCAAATTATATATTTGCTATTTTAATTACATTTTTAATCAACTTATTTATTAGTATTTATTGACCCTTCTTCTATCATGAAATGCTGTTATTACTGAATATATTTGTAACGGGGTTTACGTCCTTCTCTCCTTTTCCCATGTACATCCTCGTACATGTTTCACACAGTTTCCATCTATGAAGGTGCAATTGTTCCAAAAAGTTTGACCACTGTTGATTTGTTCACTGGCAAACAAAAAAAAATTTTTTTTTACACTTACAAATTTCGTTTTACACTTACAAATTTCGTTATACGCCTACAAATATCATTTTACGCTTACAACT
>KN472172.1:20626-47642 GCA_000787095.1 Periophthalmodon schlosseri | reverse complement strand
TATATAAACATGACTGCAACATGTGTGGCAGCTATTCCAGTGTAAAACACAGTCCTATTCCAGTGTAAGCCCAGTGTTCATGTAGTGTTTGATGTGTGTAATGTAAATCCTTGTCAAGCAGCTGAAGGACTTCAAAGACAGACTGTGGTACTGTATCACAACATGATTTATGCCCAATCCAGACAGTCAGCACAGCTAAACGACACAAGGTCCCACAGGGTTGGAGTTTTGTCAGACATATATGTGAATTCAAAGGCTATGGATCTGTTACAAAATGGATCAACTATAGACGGTACAAGTGCCGCGCAGTTTGAAAACATTCCAGTGAGATGTATTGTGGGGAATACATTTACCTGAAGTCTGCATCGCTCCACACTTGCTGGAAGTGTGGAGAGAACAGCGTGGTGAAGTGCAGAGCAAAACATTCTAAAGAATTGGGACACCCTGCGCACTTCATGTGAACGTGCATCTGAAGTGCACAAGTGCATAAGTACGAGTATTAGGACAGGGCCTATGTTTTAATCAGTGTCACCACAGAGATGTTGCTTTGCCTAGAATGTTACACAGTTTGGCATTAAACTTACCTATGTCCCTTGGAGTCAAGCAGACACATGTAATCGAATAAATCCAAGATTTAATACCATACTGTTGAACATTTATGGCAAAGTGATAATACTTTGTGGCAGACCCCCCCCAAATTGCATAGTGCACCTTTAAATGTAACAAAACAGAAAACAATGACTATAACATGATTATTCAAAGTTTGCATTCACAATAATAAAACTATGAAAACTATGTTTGAAAACATTCTTGTATCTATATGCAAACCATACCTAACCCTCCTTTGTTGCTTCTGTTGCAGGTAGGCACAGCGCGGTACATGGCCCCTGAGGTTCTGGAGGCGCGTCTGAACCTGGAGAACATGGAGTCCTTCAAACAGACGGATATTTACTCCATGGCCCTGGTTCTTTGGGAGATGACGTCCCGTTGTGAGGCCGTAGGAGGTCAGTGCAGGGTCCCACCACTTCAGCCCAAACTACACAAACAAACAAAGCCCATCATTAGGTCCAATGGGATGGGATGATGTCATGTGATGAGGTAAACAGGAAGTGACACGGGGGCTAGCATAACATAGGGAGGGAAGGCCACTGCGATGACTCATGGCACTTTTGTAGAGCTGTAACAACAAACAGCAGCGGCTTAGTGACAGGAAGTGAGGTCATTATTGGGAAACCTTTGGAGAGATGAAAATAACATCACACAAGTGAAACCTCAAACCCCATTGTTCCATTAGTCATTTTTATAACCTGGAAAAGGTGTAAGCTGTATAGTAATACCACATAATTCAAGGTACTGTATATAAACCTTTTCTGGGAAAGTTGGTTGTAGAAAAGCTTTTTATATGTCATGCTTGCATCAAGTATCAAGTCAAATAAACACTTATTCCAGCTTGTTTTTGGCTGAAATCTTACATGGTGGGGCTTTAATTGATCTATTTTAAACATGGCATGCAGTGTAATAATGACTTAATGTTTGGTCTGGCTGTAGTCTTTCTACAAGTTGAGTCATCAATCCATTAACTTTCATTGTGCTAAGAGCATCGCTTCATGTACCTGGTAACATTGGTAGTACTACATTTGTTACGTGTGTGTGTGTGTGTGTGTGTGTGTGTGTGTGTGTGTGTGTGTGTGTGTGACCTACATACAGCAGACAGGACCATGGCTGTTTCCTGTTATGAGGAGGCTGGGGGCTTGTGTATCCACAGCCCTAAAACCAAGGCTTCACCTCGGCCCCAGGTTTGTCCAGGGGAATCTGGGGAATGTCTGAAATGCGCGGGCCGCTGTTCTGATGGCCTTGTTTGGGCAGAGAGCGCTGACAATACTGTACCTGCGACCATAAAAAGGGCTCAGTGAAGAGAGATTAAAAATACTTCAAAGTCACTGCTACAGACAAGTGCTACAGATAAGATCACCAGATTGCCCGTTTAGCAGAAGACGATGTTTTCAGTGTGGAAATGTAAGTGTCTGTACCTTATTTTTTCCATAGTAGTTGAGCAAAATTAGTTATATATCCCTAGCGCATATATAAGTATGTAAAAAGCATCTCTTGAAATCAAAACGAGACCATGGTGTGCTGTTTGCATCTAAAGTCCTTTATTGTCAGAAAACAGGAAGTGTGCTGTTAGCATAATATTTTTTTTTTTGACTTACCACATCGAAACAACAAGACAAAAATGAAAAAAAAAGGCTTAAATTAACTAGTTCGGCTTTTTCACATTTTAAAGATCAGGTACAGCGCCTTTCACCATTCTAAGACAAGTTCTCATGTGAAGTAGCCTATTGATTTAGTTTCTTACTGTATGTTAACATATACCGATACAGTAGAAGTTAATTTTAATAAACTCAACTAAACCCAATACTATATAAAAATGTGTATGAATAAATAGTCAAACTTCGAGAATCATGTTTTTTTCCAATTAGAATACAAGTAAAAGATGACAATAATAATTCTTCTGGCTACTGTGACAATGGTAAAAAAAAAGTTGGACGTGCAGTGCTTTGCTATAGTAGATTACTGTGTGTCTACGACCACTTAAATTATGTAGTACATATACCACATATACAGTGTGGTACAGAGCCTGAAACTGACAAATATCTTTAGAAAATGTATTCTGGTTTCTTGTTGGCATTATCTCAAGCCCAAAAACAACTTTACAACATTTCTTAACTACATTTGGTATTGTGGTTTGGACCAATTATATACCAAAATCCGCTAAAACTTGCCCTATATGAAAACATTACTTCTCCTGTCTGACCACTGCTCCCCCTTATTTTGACTCGAGACATTTGGGATGGGACAGACACATTCCATCCTCTGCTTTTCTCTGAATTGACTACCAGAGGAGGTAGGCAGACAGTGGCCCCTGTCCAGTCCTGTTTCAATGTGGAACATGTCTCCACCCCAACAACAGCACTCATAGATGCAAGTCTTGTTTCTTCGTTGCTGTGGCTACGTTTAAAGGTCCGTCTGTACCATTTCATTTACAGAGCAGGTTTATGATGTGGTGCGGAGTAGAGACATTGGCAAAAAATAGTCCTAGGTTTGAAAAAAGACACTCCAGGTGTTTTTCCTGTGTCTGGGATGGTTTAGTCCAGGAAGATGTGGTTCTTTCAAGCAAACTGAACTAAAACATACACATGGCAACTGGTCTACAGGTAGAGGATTAGCCCAACAGCTCCTGGTTGAGTAAAACAGATGAATTGGTCACATACAGCTAGAAAATAAAGTGTTTTGAATATCATGCAGGACTGATCGTGTCACTGTCACTTCTCCTGCACCGTGGCCTACTTCAGTGGTGGTTTTTTTGTGGCTAGTTTAGCTTAACAATAGGGTTTCCATAAAGCAAAAAATTTCAAATATGGTTTCAGTTCTAAGGAAAAAGCTCTATACCATTTTTAGTACCACTATGATATAAAAATGATGATAATAAAATAAAATAGTTGTATAGTAGATGCTTCAGTATTACCATGTGATCTTGTACTAGTTCTGATAAGATCAAGCCCATTGTAAAACTATTCAGAAAAGGTCCAAATTTGTCTTGTTTTTTGTATTTTGTTTTTCGTATAGGTGGAAATCAACTGAGTAGGCATCCTTTTTTTATTTACAACCCTACTGAAAAGAATATATTATAGCATTTAAACTACTGTGTGTGCTCAATTTACACTGCAATAAACCTAGTGAAAGTACTTTGTCCCTATATTTATAAATATCATCCACATGCCAAATAAAATGAGTACATAAAACACTGCCATATTGCTCGGCGTGTTGTTGTGGTCAGTTGTAGTGCACTTTTTATTTAGGTAGCCTGATTTAGCTTGGAGGGTGTGGCGTTAACGTTGCGGCGTTACCCAAAGTAACCCTAAGCTAAGTGCCAAACGTTCACAGTATTTGAACTGAAACAGACTTTGGCAACAACAACACAGAAAAACATAGAACAACTGGGCACTGAATTGTCGCTTGAATAGTTTAGGGGAAATTAGACAATTATTTTCCATATGAGACAGAAGATTAGCAACAGCTGCAGGCTAAAAGTGCTTAACTCATCTTAGCTGAAAAAAGATGATAATTGAATCGCGTTCTTATTGTAACAGGTGTCAAAACCACAGAGGCTGAAATAACATACTCAGACAAACAGGAAACCGAGCTTAGCGTTATCATAATTGCATCAGTGAAAACAGATGTGTAGGATTAACAGATTTAACCATCCAGAAAATGAGCTAAACTTGCATTTTTACAAGAAACTAGTTATTTGCTTGCCCAAACAGGACTTTGCTGTTGTTGGCTAAGTAAGGGTGTATCCCATATGTTTCCCTCTTGTTTGAAAACAGACTGGCAGCCGTGACGTTTAATTTTCACAGCTCACTAATGTGTTAGCCACAAAACCACCACCGCAGGAATCTAACCACAACTATCTCCAGGGTTCAGCTCAGCACAATGCTTCTCAGGACCTGTTTTGGACAGATAGCGTGTCTGTCATGTTTACGGTTGAAAACAAAGGCATCATTTTTGTATTTTCTTTCAACTATCCGCTATTGTGTTTGCATCAACTCCAAAAAATAAAGAAATCCTTATTTAAAGCGCATTATGTAACTTTTGTGGTGCCCGCCACCTGCTTGTGTCCATGGAGATGATATTGCTTTGCCTGCAATGTTCCAGTGTATGGCATTATTTTGCATTTATTCAAATACAAGTGTTTTATTGTTCAGTTATTCTTACTGTAAGTGGACACTCCTCTCCACAGATCTGACCCGTAGCATTGCCTGGAGGCATGCTTGTCTCCATAGAAACAGATCATTTTAATGCCATACTGTTGGACATTCCAGGCAAAGCAACAACATCTCAAGTGACAGACCCTCCACCAGAAAAGTTACGTAGCGCATCTTTAAAGGCTTTGCTAAAAGGATTAGAAATGTAAATTATGGCATGCCACACCATTGTGAGTATACTTAGTAGGTTCTTGTATAATAAAAAAAAAAAGTAATTTCCAAATAACTTGATTGAATGAAATAAAATGTCAGTGAATGGCGTTTGCTCCTAATATAAGGTTGCCAATTTGATCCAGGCTATACATTTCGCCATTAGTTTCTTGAGCAAAACACTTCCCCCACCTTGTCTTTATTGTAGATCGTAGTCAGAGAGATCATTGGCACAGAATGCCACTTTTGCACCAGTGAGTATGACCAAAGATGTAGAGTGAATCATGTATTATCATTATTACAGTCTCCAGCCCTTTGCCTCTCAAACAGCAATAACATTACACAGGCACATTTAATTTAGATATTGGCCTGGATTGACAACTCCTAACCCCACTTGGCCCATGTAAAGCTATGTGCACATGTCCCTGGAGATATTTCTGTCCATATAGTGCACAGATGTGGGGCCTGTCATTTCATCCGTAAGGCGTGGTCCATGGACAGCTGGTTTGAAGCTTTATATGAAGTCTACCTTTTTTCTTTTAGTGAAATGTTGCTTAAACTCTGTTCTCTCCTGTGTAAGGGCAGAAGGGAGTTTAGGAGTGTTTCCTTTTGAGATTAAGTGTCTGTAGCCTGGGGTCAGCGGCTGGATTACTGTCTGGATCTAAGAGAAAAAAACATCAAGCTTTGGACTGTCAACAGGTGGACAAAACAAAGTTATCGACTTAGTGTATAGGGCTGGGGGAGTATGTGATACAATGTAGCCTAGAGCGGAGAATCTCATTATCAGTAACAAAATACACGTAACAATGCTTTTCTACAACTTTATTCATGAGGCTAATTTTGACATTAAAGCACCACTGTGTAGCATTTATGGTCAGCTCTGCGTACATATTATTCAGTGTATTTTTGAGCAATAAGACGCATCTGTATTTAAATTAATTCATGCATTTGACCTTTTGGGACTATTAAAGCCCCACTGCATAGCATTTATAGTGACAGCAGGCACTCCACCAGGCAGGTTATGAGTCAGCTCTGTGGAGAGACAAGCTTGCTAACAGTAAAGATGCAAGGTATTTTTGACCAAAATAAAATTATCTGTATTTAATTAATGAATGCATTCCATAAATAAAGATAGGTTCATGCATTTTTTTATTGATTTGAATTTGGAGAACTCTCCTAAATGGTGAAGAATGTATTTCTGCCATTTAAGCATTACATCACCACTGTGTAACATTCATGGTGACCACCAGGCACACCACTGCACATGTAACAAGTCAGGTCTGTAAGGCAAGCCTGCTCACACTAAAGAGGCATATTATTCAATAGTAAAAGCAATAGTAAACAGCAAAAAAACATCTGTAATGAAATGAATGAATGCATTTGGCCTTATGAGATTTACTTTACCTTACATGTCTTACCTCTTTTTGATTTGGTTTACTCTTGGGCAAATATGAATCCCTAACCCACCCCTGGAGATTCAAACCTGATTCAAACAGTGCACAATGCCAGGCCTGGCTTAGATCAGCTCCTGGGTAAAAGTGGTGGTGGTTTCACATTTTAAAAACCAGAGGAAGTCCCACACGTCAACAACAGGAAGAGCCGAGTCAGCTCCTCTGTGAACGGTCCAATCCCTGCCTTCAGCTTCCTGCTCCAACCATCCCACTTCCCGAGTCCAGACCACACACTTTTATATGAAGCTGTAGTACCCCAGACCAGGAATCATGTAGTATAATACATTTCTTTTACTCACAGTGTTCCACTCCCCTTTAGCGCAAATTAGTGTGGTTTGAGACCAACGCTTAAAGACTTTTTCCTCTCCAAAAATGACACATACATGCAAGTAGTGTTGGCTAGGGCTGCATGGTTTTAAAATCAAACTGCAAATTTTCTGAAGAGTATTCCAACTGTGAGATTCGCAATATACTGTGTGTTTAAAAAGTAGGATATAAGCACAAGCATTTTGTTCTTTGCAGAGAACATTCTATTGTCTAAATAAATGCAGCCTTTGCAAGTGGTTGGTGGAAAAAAAATTGAAATTGATTTCCATTTAATTATGATATATTATGCAGCCCTAGTGCTGGCTTCTAATATGTCCAGTACTTTGGTACGTCCCTGCTGACCATATTAGTATGTATAGAGACTCTGCTTAGTAGGATTGTTGATAATTGCTCTCAGGATTGGATGGGCCAACTTTTCTGTTGGGGTCTGCTACCTGCTAGTCTCCATGGAGATTGTATTGCTTTGCCTAAAATGTCGTTAAACCTATTTATCTGGCATTTATTCAATACAGGTTTTAATGCACAAAAAATACATTGAAAAACATGCATTGTTACTGTGAGCAGGGTCACCTCTCCACAAACCTCTCCTAACTTGGCCTGGTAGCGTCATCTGATTATCTGATTGTCATCTGATTGTGACGGTTAAGTTTAATGCCACACTGTGGAACAGGCAGGCAATGCAATAACATCTCCATGGAGACAAGCAGGAGACAAACCCATCAGAAAAGATACACATTTGACCAGCCTGGCACAGAGTACAACATGTCATCAACCACAATGCACATAAACATCTAGGTATCCCAAATCCACAATGTTGGATCAGTGCAGTGGTAATGCACCAAATCTTGCATACGCAGTCTCCCTCTACGCTGTACCTCTGATGCCTTTACATGTTAAATATTTGCTTCTCATCATTTAGGCCCAGACGCTGCAGAGACAAGTGGCTCATTTTACGCCAACTGTGAGTGTCTTGTGTTTAGGACAGACTGCAGCTGCTGAGTCCAGTTTCACGAGGCCTGGACGCCGTCCCAGGAAACTTTGTTGTTCATTTTTCATGGTTGCAAAATTATGCTTCAGCTCTTCCATGCTAATTTTTCACCAAAGACAAGAAGAGAGAGAGACAGTCTGTGCTCAGATTTTGAGGCTGTATTTAATTCGTTGTAAGTAGAAGCCGATTTAGGGGTCTTAAAAACAGTCGTCCATCAAATGGTTGTCCGTGGACCATAGAGACGTCCTGCTGTTTGTGTTATGCCTAATGGTCAGTGGTTGTGACTGCAGTAAGATGGTGGTTTATGATGGGATGAGCTCATAGTAGGAGGCTTATACATGTTACATGACACTAACACATGTTGTAGCACCTGTTTCTTTGTCTTCCTTATCTAGATTTTTTAAAAGAGTTGAAAAGCAGAAATATTGGGTATGGCTTTTTTTGTTGGACAGCTGTGGTTGTGTCATGAGCTCATATAGAAGGAAGCTTCATGTTTTATTACTTGTCTCTGTTCCTCTTTTACATGTAGTGAAAAGATTATAAAAACTAAAACAAAGAAAACATAAGGGCTAATCAGGCTACGCTAATGGGTCAAAATGGCTCATTAGGGGCAGGAATGATTGCAACAACTAGTGTGTGTTAGTTTTAGTGTAATTAGCTCCTTCCTTCAGACAGATATTAAGGCATTCACTTACCAGAACCCAGAACTGAAGAAGCTACTTGAATGAGTGGTGAAATATTTACTTTTAAAAACCTTTGTCCAGTTGACAGAATTCAACCCTTTTGCTATTAAAGGTGATTCAAGTGGCTGATATTCAACTAAATATTGGTACGGGAGAGATGATGTTACTCTGTTGTGTGTTGCAGAGGTGAAGGAGTATGAGCCCGCATACGGCTCTAAGGTCCGAGAGCACCCCTGTGTGGAGAGCATGAAGGACAATGTGCTGAGGGATAGAGGACGGCCTGAGATACCAGACTCATGGCTCCGGCACCAGGTAAGACACACAGGGATCAATTAAACTGTTATAGTTTACCAGCTGATGAAATCCTGTGCTAAATTATTGATCAGTATTTCTAAATGTTTCTGAATAATACAGTTTTCAAACAACATTAGGTAATCATCTTTTCTATGGAAAATATTGTTGTTTGAGAGAAAAAGTATGCTTGAGGTTTTGTGTGTGTGTATAGATAGATATATAGATCTTTTTCAACTTTAGTTTAATATATAAATACTGTATATAGGCTACATTTATGTTTCTAATGTATACAAAAGTCGTTTGCAGTTTAGTAGAATACCTTATACAAGTTATCTAAAATTTTTGAATATTTTAAAGGCAAATAGGGAGGCGTCTTCCCCAAAGACACAATGCCAGTAGCTGTGATGAGTCTAACATTGTCCCATTCTGTCCACAGGGTGTCGCTGTGATCTGTACCACCATAAAGGAGTGCTGGGACCACGACCCAGAAGCCCGCCTCACCGCTCACTGTGTAGCCGAGCGCATCTACGAGCTGGAGGACCAAGTGGACAAGATCTCCTCACGCAGCTCCTCCAACGAGAAGATCCCCGAACAGGAGCTCAAACTGCCCATAGAGGTGGACATCCCAGGAGAGACCAAGATTATCGAGCTACAAGACATCATCGCTGTGGACTGCTCCGTCTCTGATGAGAAGCAATAAGCCCCAGTGACATAAAAGACACTGCAAAAAGGGATCTACTACATGAGTTGATTTTAATTAAATATTTGGAGATTGGAGTAGTTGAAGTATAAAGGTGCAATATGTAAATTTTCTGGAGGAGGATACTCCACCTTCATGTCTCCATAGAGATATTATTGCTTTGCTTGGTTGTAATAAACTGTTCTCAGTTACAGTTGAGACCTGGTGAGAAAAAACAATTAATTAGTAGTAATTTAATACATGTAAAATGGTTAAGTTTAATGCCATTCTGTGGAACAGGCAATGCAATGTCATCTCCATGGAGACAAGCTGGTGGCGGAACCTTCACCAAAAAAGTTACATAGTGCACCTTTAAATACAGATTAAGCTAAGACTGAACAAAATATGTTTTTAAGAAAGAAACCCGCCAGTGCAGTAAGGAGTTGTCTCTTATTTCTAGTGCAATTGTGTTCCTCCACTGGCAGATGCATTTCTTTAGACTCAGATTTTGGCTTGAACCTAATAAGTAATTAAATATGCATACTAGACCAAACTACTTCAAGTCTAAATATTCTTATTTGAGTGGATTTAACAAATGTAGGTAGCACCTTTATGCAGTGCACTTATGGATGGACTTGTGGTGACGAGGAGTTGATCTCCAGGACAATGAATGAGCCACCGTGTGTTAATATGTTTTTGGGACTGCTTTATTCTGCAGGCACAAACTCAGAGAGCTTACAAGCCAAAGAAAACTGGAAGCTTCCAAAGACACAGTGTTTGAAATAGGTCAATACTAAAGCTATCATGTTTTTTGCTTTATTTGTCTCTTAAACTGTTTTATTGGTATTAATTTAAAAGTGCAGCATACATATCAAGTTTACTGGTTGTTTTAAGACTTTGGCATGCATTGTGATAATGTGGGGTAGGAGCTAGCCCTGCATTTCTTTAAGGTATTTCCATAATATGTCCATATTACTGGAATTGATGACTGGTCAGATATGTCAGGGCGAGTAGCAGCATAGGATACTTTATATCATCATCAGGACAAGTTTTGAACCAAAGAGAGCCGTGTGCACTTTACCTGCACCTTACACGTGTTATTTAAATGTTCTTATGCTATTGTCAGAGAAAGTGCCTTGCCTTTTTGTGCCTAACTGTGAGCCAAACCTCCCGCTGTGTGCTGCAGTAAAACTAAGTGGCCTCTATAAGTGAATGTGTTGAATGTTTTATGTTTTAAAGTAGTTGTTTGCCAGACAAACAAGCACAGTGTACAGATGTACAAATCAAAAGGGAAATCGAATCCTTCCACTTATTGTATGAATGCAAATATTGAAAGCTTTATAAAAATGCATTTTTGAAAAGTGTTTGTCTATATTTACTTAAAATATAGGAGTGTGCCAAAGTTGTGCCTTATATACTTCCATTATGTGTAATATGTAATATACTGTAAATTGTTTATTAAATAAAACATATTTGTGTATATACAATGACTTGTGTCTAGCTGTTTGTGGTTTTATGTCTGAATATAAAAAGTAATTGTTTCACAACCCAGGTATAGCCCAAACAAACTGCAGCTATACAGACATATTTACATTTTTTTCTAATTAGCTTTTAAAACCATGAGAAAAAACCACATCTGTTAGTGGGACACAAAACTATAATTCTACTCATCCAGTGTTTTGTGTTCAGCCTTGTATTTGCATAATTGTTTGTTAAAAGTAGCAGAAAATGTGTCTATTTCAGTGCTTCTACATGGTTTCCTCCTTCCTACCTCCTTTTATTGCTTCTCTATTCTCTCCTCTCTGCTTCCTGCTGGCCTCTGTAGGAATGCCAGAGGAAGTGCACCGCCCCACACACTGTCCACATAACACAACTACTGCCAGAGTGGTGAAGGAATAAAACTTTATTTAAAACACAGACGGCAGGGGTGAGATCTGGGTGAGCTGAGACAGACAAACCCAAACAGCTCCATCTAAATATTGTTCTACTCCACAGGTGGGCAGTCCTATGTCTCTATAGAATCACAACACTGTAGCTGTGACATGCTTAATACCTCTAGGACAATATGGGTAGTACATATTTAAGCCAATGTTTTCATAGTAGTTATGAAATGCCATGCCATTTTTAAGTTTGAGGTGTAGTACAGAACCACATCTGCAAATGGATTCAGTTGGTACTAAAATATTCCTAGATCGGCTTTCATAAAATATAGTGGTTTGCTCAGTTTTGGGTCTATTCTCTGGTTCCTTCTCGGTCTCTTTTAGATTCCAAATGAGATTTAATAAGAGAAATGGATAATACCATTAGTGGAAAGGGGATATTTAAATTGTCTTAATGGTCTTTATAAGGGAGTCAGGGCTCTTGCCAATGTCTAAACTAGTTCTGCTCCTATGTCAAGATAAATATGGGTTGTGCCACTAAAAAAGTCTGTCAAAAAACTATATTGTCATAATGCTTGAGTTTGAATATTTTTATGGATTGTTGATTAGTAAAATTAGAATTTCTTTTGCGCTACAGTCTTGAAGAGTTCTTTTTTAAAGGTTGATTGATAATGCAGGATTTAGGATGAAACAGGGGTCGCTTACATTTTTCCTTTTTTCCTCTCAGAAGCATCTCACTCTTGCTCCATATAGAATTAATTAATACCAATAAACACAGTATTTCGGACTTTGTTGTGTTGAAGCCCCACTGTGTGATGTTTTGTAATGTTTAAGCCAAGTCCAGAAAGTTGCTTTAGATGAATCAAGCATTTATCCGAAAACAATATCCTCATTCAAGCTCAAATTTAATCATTGCATCTTTACCAATACGTGATAGGGCCATCGCTTTAATATAATGTGTTTCATACTTAAATCACTTGAGCCACTCAGTCCCTCTGCTAAATTAGTCCCCACAAGTAGAAAGTGCAGCACTAAAACAGCTGGAGTGGGCTCTTTATAATGTGCTGTGGCCTGGACCTGGGCTCAAAGTGGTGACTCAGACATGGTGTGTGGTGTAGACATTCTTTTAAACCAGAGTTTGTACCATACGACTGTAATGACAGGCTTCGGTGTCCCATAGACCAACCATAGACCTATGCATGCACTGTCCCCTTCTTAACATTGGCCTGGGACAACTCTTTCCATCTATAAACTGCAGCTTTCCTCCCCTGCTTAACGTTTGTTGGGGTATTATTGGCATCGTGGATTTTCCTTCGGGCGACCAAGATAAAGTTTCCAATCTTTCATATGCGCCGGTAGTTTGTTTTCTATGTTCAAATGTGGCTAGCAAAGAAGTGTCCTGTGGAGCTAGCGCAGGTTGATTCCAGATGTGATGCACCTGTTGGCTCTGTCTGTGTGACGTAAAGGTTTTGTGTTTTCATCTATTGTTTACCAGGATTACTAAGGAGATGATGGTGACCTGATTGGAAACTGGCTTAGCTTTTAAGTTCACCGTGCCATATTTGCACATTCATCGGTGAGCGGAAGTACAGAACATGAATCCATTAGGCCTACAGATTTTTAAACCCAAAGGCTTTTAAAATACAAATCTTTACTAATGTATGAGGGAGTATAACGTTCACATTTAAAACAATGAATTATGTGGGCACTTTGAGAATAAAGTAACATTTTAACATCAAAGTCATCACTGAATGAGAATAAAGTAATAATATTTTAAGATTAAAGTCGTAGCCAAAAAAAGGACGTAATTTTACCAAAAATAAAGTTGATATTTAATGATTTAAGAGTCGACGCTGAATCAAAGTGAACAAACAGTTTGACCTTCTAAAATGGTTGAATCCTGATTGTGAGCAACTTTTAGAAAGTCAGTGACCATATCTTTGGTCTTTAGAATCTTCATCTGAAGGAAAGACTTTTCACACCAACCCAAGAAGTCATCAAAAACAGGGCCATGACCTGTCTCACTGTCCTGTCTCACTGTCCTGTAACAGACTGGCAATAGGATGCGTCTCCCCTCTCTACTACTCATAGGTCAGTGTACAATATATATAAAAGTGGTGGGAGGGCACTTCCTATTGGAGAACCAGTGGAGGACTGAGCTTAGTCAGACAGCGATCCATTAACCCTCACTTTTTGTTGTAAAACTTGTAAAAACTGGTGGATCAAAAAAAAAAAGTGACAAAAAAGTGACAAGTGAACTCAAAAATGAACAGGGTTTATTAACAAAAGACAAAGGCTGGGTGCTAGGAGCTGGGTCAGAGGCAGAGGTGGTCTGAGGGTGTGGTTCTGATCCAAAAACAGGGTCTGAAGAAAACATGAAAAAACTAAGTAGTTGGATAAATGCAAAGATATGGACTAAGCCAAACAATACCACAATGGATGACTGACAGTCTGGCAGTGTGTGGATGAATGAGCTGAGTCTTTGTACTGCAAAGGTTGTAGCTGATTGGCAATGGGCTCCAGGTGAGTAATGGGTGGAAACAATTGGTGACAGTGTTGTCACACTCTTCGCCCAGCTCCAGGCGCACAGACACAGAAGGGAAGGGGAAGACAGCGCAGGAGAACACAAGGAAAAAACAGAAATCCTGACAGCCCTGTTAGTTAGGAAGCTCAGGATCCAGCTCACAAGATTGTTGCTTAAGTTAAAATGTTCTAAAAGTCTCAAGGCTAAAATGTGGGTCTGCATTGTATTAAAAGCAGTTGAAAAATTAACAAATAGAAGTCGGGCATGTGTTCCCTTTTCTTCAAGGTGTCTGAAAAGCAAATTCATTACAGTGACTGTTGCATCCTTGACCCCTCTGTTTGGCCTATAGGCAAACTCCATGGGGTCCAAATCAGGCCACGCTTTATTAATGATTTCATTTCTCACCAGTTTCACTTTTTCCTTATTTTGGGAGAAGGAACAACATCAGCGTCCTTCCACACGTTTGGCACAGTCTGCATTTCCAAAGACAAGTTAAAAATGTATTGTAAGATAAAGCTTAGCTCCTTAGCACAAGATTTTAAGAGGTGTTTTGGGAAATAAAAAAAGTGCTGGTTGTCTGTCACTTTATGCCTTATTTCCACTATTTTCTTGATCTAAAGTGTCAAATTGAGTGTAGAAACTATTTAGAGCATTTGCAAATTCCGTATCTGTCTTAAAATCATTCAGTGAGGTAATACTATTTTTGGACTTTGGTTCTTGAAGCCTGGCAATAGTTTTTGACCATGCAGATTTTTAGTAGCCATCTTTTCCTCTAGCTTTCCTTTGTAATTGGCATTTTCTATCACAATTTTCATCTCTTTAGTTGCACTGTGTAGTTCAGCAATCGTCCTATTATTGTGGGCCTGTCTATTAGACTGTAAACTGGTTTTAACAGACTTTGTGACCCAAGGTTTGTTATCGGGATAAATCTTTACCAGTTTAGGGGGAATAATCATGTCCCTGCAGAAAACAACATAAGAACAAGTGACATCAGCAAGCTCATCAACGTTATCACCACACCACAGTCAGTGCACTCATAACACTCCTGAAGGCAAAGCACTGCCTCGTTATTCCAGGGCAGACCTTCTCTCTCTTAAGCACAGTTTTGTAAGAAGACACTGCGCTGTCCTGTTTCAGTCTCCAAATGTCTACAGTTTAGTCCAATATACAGAGCTGAAACTGGTTTCAGTCCCTGACCCCAAATTCTTTATGTGGACTCGACCACAGCTTACTGTCATTGCTGTTCCCCAGTACAGGGTCTGGAGGACTGCGTACACCCCGTAAGCATGAGCTGCCACTACCTGGTTGCGCATGGCTCCACAAACCTGTAAACAAGTGTAAACAAGTGTAGAAAGCTCAAAGTCAAGGGAACAGATTTGCTGAAAATCACGGAAATACATGTATTTGGCTGTGGTTTGGTGCACAGTTGATGTCTTGCCCAGGAGCACTCAGCTACGCACAGAGGCGCATGAGGATCATGAGGGATTGTTAATGTTTAAAAGGCCAGCAATATAAAGTTATACGTCCATCGTACGTAGGCTTTTATTTAAACTTTTAACTCAAATAAAGGCCATTCTTTTGCACTCTGGTTCATATTTTCCCTTGGATGACCAAGAATCTGTATCACTGAGTGAGTGAAATTTGTTTTTCCACACTAAACACAGCAGTAATATTGTTCAGAGAGCCACAGTGGCTCAGGACAAAGAGCAGCGCACATGTTTTTGAGATGAAATAGTCAGTTGTGTGTCTATGGGCTCTGTATGGACCTGTTCCATTGACTGTTTTTTTGTTGTTTTATTCCTTTTTGTGTCTTTCTCTGACTTTATATGAGCATTCCTGGCATTATCTTATCTACATAATACATATTCTGTAGTATTTAGGCCAAACTGTATTCAAAATACCATTTATGAGTGTTCCACTTTACCTGTAGATTGGCGTCCCACTTTACCTGAATGACAAAAGTTTGACAAAAATGTATCTTTGGAAATATAAATTCATATAAGGTCAAAACATCCTGTTGGTTCAAAAGGGCAAGCATCAAATATAATTCAGAACAAAAAAATCTGTGTGTAAACTTATTCAGTTAGATATGTAGCTCTTTCATTCAAACCCACAATATGACATGTCGCTGTCATTTTCAAACACGTGTGTAAACATTGCTCACTTTGACGTTATGTCAGACTGACTGTGATGCTCTCAGATCAATGAAAACTATTGTTCTGCAGACACAGGGTCTGGGGCAACAATTTTAGTACACAATTGATGGCTGGCTCTTTAATTTTCACATGTAAAAATACTCAAATGTTTAATCGTCCCACTTTACCTGAATTCACCCTAATTGCCCTTCAGTTCACACTGTTGTGCTTTTGCATTAAATGTCTTAATACTGAGATGTGAGGTGATATTTTAATATTTAAAATCACTCGAAAATAGCAGAATGTGTTATGAACTATTTCATAGGTTTTTACTTTTACTTCAAATACTAGTCAAAACTTTAGAGAAGGCATTTACGGGGGATTAATGCAATCCTGCCCCCATGTGGACAATGAATGAACTGCACCAAAGGCAACTTTGTCTTGCAGTTCTTTCAATATAAAATATTACTCCTGACTTTGCACCTTCAGTCAAAAACTATCGCTAAAATAGTATTTTCTTTTTTCTTTTCTTTTTTTTTTGCTAGGATATACTAGCAAAAAAGCATAGTTGTACATATGCATTCTGTAGCCTACATACAGTAGTTATTATCGTATATATATACTCTAGTTAATTAAAAGACATATCTCATCACACAATCACTAAATTATACTGTGTAGCAGTGGATAAAATGTGCTTTAAAGAATGACTTGAACAAGTGTAGCTATTTATCGCTCCAGCCCAAACTACAGGGAAGAAGATAATGGACAGTTACCATCTTCCCGCACTTTAATCATAAGATTAGAATAGATTACTGACCTCTTCCCAATACTGGATTTACAAAGGGAAGAGGTGTAACGAAAATTAAATGGTATTTGATTCCACTTGTCATTACTTTTATTTGGGCTCATGTATTTTAATTGAGCAGCGCCCTCTTGTGGTGACCGGTAGTGAACATGGGAGGCGGGCACGAGATGGGTCACTGACTTTAGCTCTGTCATTAAAAATTGTGTATTTCTGTTTAATTATTCATTATATGATTACTGTTTAAGTGTACACGTTATTCATGTCATTTGGGACATTTATGAGCTAATATTTTGTATAAGGTCTGAGTTATTACACAATAATGGACTGTTACACATGTCGTGACAGAGGCTAACTTTTAGATGCTAATGTGATTTGCTGTCTTTGTAGAGTGCTGCTTGCTGTGTGGAGCCGTGGGTCCTGACTAGTACATATTTTGTTCATACAGGTACATTTTGTTTTTATTGTAAAACCTTTTCATTTAACTTTTTATAGAGGCCAGTTGATGAGAGTCGGGCTGGGGCAGGAAAGTGCTGCTGGCCTTGTTGAGCCATGGTTTCCTGACCAGTACATATTTTGTTCATACACATTAAAAATACAAAAGATAGCACCGTGTCCTGGTCATTTATTCACAACACAACGCACATAAACTAAACAACAGTCGAAGTCGAACACAGACGGGTAATTCATGCGACCAAGCTGGACTTTTGCACCTCCAAGTTCAGCGCGGTTACAGAGGCAGCGGTCAAACCCTGAATTTATACCAAGAGCAAGGCGAAGATCACACGAAGAAGAAACAAAAATACAGAAGAAGCGGCTGGAGGACCAAGGCTGCACAGAAAATCAAACGCCAGGTATGAACAAAACTGTAATTTTAAAAAAGCACCATTTTGTGTAATTATGCTGATATATATGAACCGGTCAGTGAAACTCGCACCACAGTTTGGGAACTACTGCACTTTTCTAGAGCTTCCCTAACCCTAACCATATAACCCTAAACAAATTTGCCGTATCCAATAAACAATATATTGAAGCATTTGATTGTCTCGTGGTTGTTGCTTTTCACGTTCAACATATAGAGCAGGGTGATGTAGCATGCGTTAGTAGTATATTTACACACAGATAGTGAAGAATGGAAGAGTTAATAAAACATTACCTTGAACATACTAGTATGGCTATTTTTGTCTCCAGTTCTACAACCTCTACAATTTCTGCCAGAATAATCTCCCCCTAGCGGTGAACTTGACCCATATCGCCTGAGGTTGAGTGTAGCTTAACTGAGGAACTACTGTGTGGTGAAACTATATTTACAACTTTGATTACGCATGTGTCAAAAACGCTGCCTAGTGCTGCGTTTTGACACATGCTGACAGGTGGACGTGTGGTTATGGTTTAAATGTAATATTCATAAAATAAATAAGTTTGCTTTAATTGCAAATAAGATAAAAAATAAAAATAATTGCAAATTAGATCAAGGAAGTAGGCCTATTTCTACATTTTCTCAATTACGTAATAGTTAGAACGTTCAGTCGTTGCGTTGTGTTGCCATGGACGCATTGGACATTGTATTTATTTTCAAAAATCTCAACATTCCAAAGTCTTGTCCGAGAGAAAAAAGTCACGCTTTTGCCTTTCACTCCACGATTTATCGAAAATCAGCGGATCCGGCGGTGTTTTGTACTGCACCTGACAAGTGTTCTACTCCAGGGCTTGAGATGACAGCGCTTTCACCATGGAGCACGTAAGATTTAACAGCGCCCCCTACAGCGCCGTTTTAACATTGATATTCAGCTGTAACCTAATTTTAACTCAGTTTTATCAGACTATTTTGACAATCAAGTACATTATGTTTAATTAAGAGTCACGATTAAGTGTATATAGATTTTGACCTGTTTTTCCCCAGTGTAGTCAAGATTTAGGCTAGTCTTGCTTTAGACCAAATGCTATTAGGAAAGCCAAATATTATAAGAGACTTAGTGTGGCAAGTTTCAGTCCAATTATTTCTGTATAAAGTAACTTGAACTATTGTGTGTTTTCCAGGTTGTGTTGCCTGGTCACTTGTTTGACCACTCCTACAGCACCTGCTGCAGGAGGAGGTCCCAGGGTTTGACTGAACAGGTAAGAATGTACAAAGCACATATCACCACACTATCACTACAGTGGGCTACAGTGTGTTTTAGATCAAATTACTTTTTAAGAATGGCTGGTACAAACTACCAGTGAAACTCGTAACCAATACACGTCACTAAAGCTTATCTAACCTCACTCACCTCTGTGTCCCTTAGGCCCTGAGCAACACTGTCTCTGCCTCTGCCCCAGCCGAGGAGCCCAGGCGTGACTCCAGGAGGACGCTCGCTTTGGAGCGCAAAGCTGAACCGGTAAGAAGGCAATTCAAATCTATAAAGTTTCCTTTGCTATTTTACCATCTGACAACAAGAACATGCTTTAATCAAATACATGCATTATCTTTCGGATCCAGTAATTATGCTAAAACGTGTTGCGTTTTGACAGGTAGACGTATGGTAATGGTTTAAATGTAATATTCATAAAATAAATAAGTTTGCTTTAATTGCAAATTAGATCAAGAAACAAGGCCTATTTCTACATTTTCTCAATTATGTAATAGTTAGAACGTTGCATTTTGTTGCTATGGGCGCATTGGGCATCGTGTTTATTTTCAAAAATCTCAACATTCAAAAGTCTTGTCGGAGAGAAAAAAGTCACGCTTTTGCCTTTCCCACGATTTATCGAAAATCAGCTGATCCCGCGGTGTTTTTACTGCACCTGACAAGGTGCACCTGACCAATACACCTCACTAAAGCTTATCTAACATAACTAATAAAATAAATATTCATATTCATAAAATAAATAGGTTTGCTTTAATTGCAAATAAGAATAAGTAACTAGGCCTTTTTGTAAATTTCAGTCTCAGTTATGTAGCCTAATAGTTAGAACGTTCAGTGGTTGCGTTTTGTTGCTATGGGCACATTGGGCATTGTATTTATTTTCAAAAATCTCAACATTCCAAAGTCTTGTCCGAGCGAAAAAAAAAGTTATGCTTTTGCCTTTTACTCAACAATTTATCAAAAAATCAGCTGATCCGGCGGTGTTTTTACTGCACCTGACAAGTGTTCTAAACCCAGTGTGTGAGTTGACAGCTCTTTCACCATGGAGCACGTAAGATTTAACAGCGCCCCCTACAGCGCCGCTCTGCCATTGATATTCAGCTGTAACCTAATTTTAACTGTTTTGACAATTAAGTACATTATGTTTAGTTAAGAGTCGCGATTAAGTGTATATAAGCCTATTTTTGGCCTATTTTCCCCAGTGTAGTCAAGATTTAGGCTAGTCTTGCTTTAGACCAAACGCTATTAGGAAAGCCAAATATTATAAGACTTAGTGTGGCAAGTTTCAGTCCAATTATTTCTGTATAAAGTAACTTGAACTACTGTGTGTTTTCCAGGTTGTGTTGCCTGGTCACTTGTTTGACCACTCCTACAGCACCTGCTGCAGGAGGAGGTCCCAGGGTTTGACTGAACAGGTAAGAATGTACAAAGCACATATCACCACACTATCACTACAGTGGGCTACAGTGTGTTTTAGATCAAATTACTTTTTAAGAATGGCTGGTACAAACTACCAGTGAAACTCGTAACCAATACACGTCACTAAAGCTTATCTAACCTCACTCACCTCTGTGTCCCTTAGGCCCTGAGCAACACTGTCTCTGCCTCTGCCCCAGCCGAGGAGCCCAGGCGTGACTCCAGGAGGACGCTCGCTTTGGAGCGCAAAGCTGAACCGGTAAGAAGGCAATTCAAATCTATAAAGTTTCCTTTGCTATTTTACCATCTGACAACAAGAACATGCTTTAATCAAATACATGCATTATATTTTGGATCCAGTAATTATGCTAAAATGTACATTGAAATCATGACCCCTCCGCTGCTCCTCCTGAACAGGTCCTGGTCCCCACCTCTGAGTCCTCCGTAACAGCCCAGCCTCGTCCTGAGTCTCCCTCTGCCCTGCCCTCTGCCGGCCCCCCTGCCCCTGGGAGTCCTCTGCTCATCCATGGCTACACTGTGGAGGAGTATCAGGACATCTACCACTCTGTTGTGGATCCCATGCTGACGTATGTTTCACCAGACAGATTCAACTTATACCACTTCATTGTCATATTATTTGGTGACTGAGTAACATTTCCTTCGGAGGTATTACATCTTTACAATATTTTGTTTAATGAAATGTCTTGTTTTTCATTGCATTATTGAAATACTTGTTAAAGGTTAAAACAGGTGGTGTGCAGTTAAGGTTTTATGTTACTGATCCTGAACCAATTTTGGTCCTGGTTTAGTCCTGGTTCAGATTTATTTGGTTGTTGTTTCCTTGTTAACCTGTTTTTAGTCTTGGCTCAGTCCTGCTGTACTCAGTTTAGTCTCTGGTTTAGTCCTTATTTATAACTAGTCTCCCCTCTAAAACATGTGTCTAATTGTTGCTGTTCTTGTGCTCTGGGTGTTTTCAGGTACCCTAGCGGTCGTCCCCGTCCCTACAGCCTGGAGCTGGGCCGCAGAATTAAGCAGCGCCTGTGGGAGAAGCTGGAGCGGCCCCTCCTCTGCGAGACAGAGACCAGTGGAGATCTCCTGCACTTCAGGGAGTCTCACAGCACAGGGCCGTATCCACCTCCCATTCATGTGGATGTGTCTAAGGAGCCGGCCCCTCCTCAACCATCTTTGCCTTTTCTTTTTCAGGCCCAGCCCACTGTCTCTGCTGGAGCTCCTCCTACTCAGCCCCAGCACCACCTTCTGAGAGAGCAGGTAAATACAAGCCAATGCAGAACTTTTATAAATCCAAAGAAAGTTGTTTTCTCAAATCCCCATGTTCCTTCTCTGGTGCAGGCTGCGGTCTGTGCGGAGCCTGCCTCTCAGGGGTCACTCCAGCTTGGGCAGAAGAGGAGGAGGACCTGTGGGATCCAGTCCATTGCTGTGGAGCTCCCAGACCAGGTATAACTATATAAGTTGAAGGATTACTACTACTGTTATAGTTTAGATTTTTGCATTCATAAAGATTAACGTAACTTATCTCCCCCTCTCCATTATCCTGTGAAATCCAGACCACAAGCTCCAGCCCTGTCCCAGAGGAGGAGGAGGAGGAGCCCCGCAGTAAGAGGCTGTGTCCTCCTGAGCCAGAACACCCCGGGGAACCCCTGTCCTCCAGACGCTTTGTGATCAGGTTTAGCTATCAACACACCAGGAAACGTGTGTACACGGTGGAAGACATGTCTGACCAGGTAGACAGTTATTTTTAGTACCCACAGATATCCAATGGTAAACATGTCTATGGATCCCATTATGTAATTAGTAGCATTATTATAAATCAGATGCAATTACTATAAAGATACATTAGTAATATGTTTATTTTGTCCTGTAGGTGTCGCCCTCCAGCCCCCAGGCCTCAGCCTGTGCTCCGGACTTCCTTGTGGCCGTGGGTTTGGCTCCTAAAAGACAAGTCGCTGACTCCTCTGCTCCCAATGTGGGATCCAGTCCATTGCTGTGGAGCTCCCAGACCAGGTATAACTATATAAGTTGAAGGATTACTACTACTGTTATAGTTTAGATTTTTGCATTCATAAAGATTAACGTAACTTATCTCCCCCTCTCCATTATCCTGTGAAATCCAGACCACAAGCTCCAGCCCTGTCCCAGAGGAGGAGGAGGAGGAGCCCCGCAGTAAGAGGCTGTGTCCTCCTGAGCCAGAACACCCCGGGGAACCCCTGTCCTCCAGACGCTTTGTGATCAGGTTTAGCTATCAACACACCAGGAAACGTGTGTACACGGTGGAAGACATGTCTGACCAGGTAGGCAGTTATTTTTAGTACCCACAGATATCCAATGGTAAACATGTCTATGGATCCCATTATGTAATTAGTAGCATTATTATAAATCAGATGCAATTACTATAAAGATACATTAGTAATATGTTTATTTTGTCCTGTAGGTGTCGCCCTCCAGCCCCCAGGCCTCAGCCTGTGCTCCGGACTTCCTTGTGGCCGTGGGTTTGGCTCCTAAAAGACAAGTCGCAGACTCCTCTGCTCCCAACCCTCCCCACTCAGCCAAGAGACGCAATTCCCACTAAACATGGGCTCCCACAGTCTCAACATGAGACTGATGAGATTTTCAACTTTTACACTTTTACATTTTAAAGTTTTTATTCGTAGATTTTAGTGTTTATGCCACATTAACCTGGTCCTTGTTTTATCTAGCTTTAGACCTCGTTGAGTCTGGTTTTAGTCTTGGCTCAGTCCTGCTCAGTTTGGTCTCTGTTTTAGTCCTTATTCATAACTACACTCTCCTTGTGTCTAATTGTTGGTGTTGACTGTGCTCTTGTGTGATTTTACTATTTTAGATTTGATTGTTTTTTTGTGTGTCATTTTGAATTTCTACCATTTGTGTATCAATTATAGTCTTCTTTTTGTCTGTGTTTTGCAGGTTTCAACACTAGGCTGCCCCTCCAAAAAAAAACAACTATCCACCAAACCATCTCTTCTGCCTTGCACCTCGTGGCAACTGCCCCCGCTCTACATCAACATCTTCAGGGGCGAGCCATCACCATCTTCTCCACCATCTCCTACGACACATGTAACATCTTATGTGTCCAAATTCAACTTATTCTACTGCCCCAGCCTGCCATCACCATCTACAGGGGCAATAGAAAACTACCACTCTCCAACACTGTCCTCTGTGGTAAGTGGTAAGTTTGTATTACTGGTATTGAACCAGTTTAAGGCCGTGTTGAGTTCTGATTCACATTAAGTTAGTCCTTTTTTCCCCAGATTTAAACCTTGTTGAGTCTGGTTTTAGTCTTGGCTCAGTCCTGCAGTCCTGCTGTCCCTAAAAACAAGTGTCTAATTGTTGGTGTTAAGTTTGCACCTCTGTGATTTTAGCATTTTAGATTTGATTGTTTTTGAATGTGTACCATTTGTGTGTCAATTAATAGTCATTATTATCTGTGTTTTGCAGCTTTCAACACCAGACTGCCCCTCAAAAAACAAAAACTTCCATCAACTGAAGCATTACTTTTATCTTGCACCTCGTGGCTACTGCCCCTGCTTCACATCAACATCTTCAGCCTTCTCCACCGTCTCCTACGACACATGTAACATCTTACGTGTCCAAATTCAACTTACTGCCCCAGCCTGCCATCACCCTCTACAGGGGCAATAGAAAACTGCCACTCCAACACTGTCCTCCGTGGTTACAACTGTCAGTATGCCGGTAAGTGTTTGTATTACTGGTCTTGAACTAGTTTGAGTTCTAGTTTAGTTCTGATTCAAATTCATTTAGTCTTTGTTTTCACCAGCTTTAAACCTTGTTGAGTCTAGTTTTAGTCTTGGCTCTGTCTTGCTGTACCCAGTTTGGTCTCTGGTTTAGTTCTTATTCATAACTAGACTCTCCCTAAAACCATGTGTCAAATTGTTGACTGTGCACTTGTGTGGTTTTACCATTTCAGATTTTAGAATTGATTGTGTGTTTGTGTGTCATTTTGAATTTGTACTAATACTCTTTATTGTCTGTGTTTTGCAGCTTTTAACAACAGGCTGCCTGTCCAAATAAACCTCCATGTGTCCAATTCAACCAATTCTACTGCCCCAGCCTGCCATCACCATCTACTGGGGCAAAAGAAAACTACCACACCAAAATACCATCTTGTTATATTGCATCTGCCTAATACCATCTTGCAACTGCCCAGCATACCATCAACATCTACAGGGCCGTCACACCATCCTCCAATTTAAATATGACTCCAACATTAACCAAAATCTCTATCAAAGCAACTGCTCCAGCCCCTGCCATCAAAATTTACAGGGGCAAGCAGCAGATCAGGGCAAGCAGATCCTGATCTAATAAACCAAAATTAATTAGCATTGGATGTTTTCTAGTGTGTTTGTGTGTACCTCTTGAGTTTCTCAACTAATACTCTTTATTGTCTGTGTTTTGCAGCTTTTAACAACAGGCTGCCTGTCCAAATAAACCTCCATGTGTCCAATTCAACCAATTCTACTGCCCCAGCCTGCCATCACCATCTACTGGGGCAAAAGAAAACTACCACACCAAAATACCATCTTGTTATATTGCATCTGCCTAGTACCATCTTGCAACTGCCCAGCATACCATCAACATCTACAGGGCGGCAACACCATCCTCCAATTTAAATATGGCTCCAACATCAGCCAATATCTCCATCAAAGCAAATGCAGATCAAAGCAGATCAGGGAAAGCAGATCCTGATCTAATAAACCAAAATTAATTATCATTGGATGCTTTCTGGTTTTTTTTTTCAATTCATGTTGCCATACATTACACATCTACTGGTTTCTACAGTAAAAGTATCGGTGAGATCCTTTCACACTGTTTATTGTATAGGTCTTCATTATGAAGGTAGTTGGACTTCAACCTTCAACTCTACTTTACCATACACTCTACTATTGTAGTCCAAGCTAGAGTGTTTAAATAAAGTTATAATACTGCGGATGCAAGTGAGAATATTTGTACTCAATGCACTCTGCTTTGGCTGACACAGTCCACAAAAAACTTAATATTGTCATTATAATGCCAGACCATACCATTTTCTTATTATAATACAGTACATCCATAGTACACAGAACTTAGTCCATCCATAGGTTAGAGTGATTGATGGCAATTAACAATTCAAAGCAAATTATTTGCTCCTTCCTCGGCCTCACTGCTGCAGATTCCCAACCAAGCATAGCTCAAGATCTGGAGATGGGTCCCCAAGTGTTCTAGTGCCAAATGCACCTGAGGACATACCCCAGTGGCATTGAGGAATGGGTCAAATGCAGAAGACAAAATTCCCTACGTGGACATTAAGGTGCACCTTACCTTATTTTAGGCCAACAGGAGCCACTACAACAAAATACATCTACATGTTTTTTCAAGGACATTTAACACAAACATGTTCATTCAAGTGTAATTAGATATAGGCCTACATTTATTCCTTTAATTATTGTCATGAACAGGCCAACTAAGTGTTGCCAACATAGTAACATTTTATGGCCCTAATGATAGAATTAGCTAACTGCCAACAACTGTTGAAAAGATAAAGGTGTGCAAATTTAGGGCTCAAGACTCAGACCTGGCTTTTGGCTCATTATTTTTGGAGGAGAATGTTTGAATTGTGTCTGTCTTTTGGAGGGATGACACCCAAAACAAAATAATAATAATAATAATCATCATCATCATCATCATCATCATCATCATCATCATCATCATCATCATCATCATCATCATCATCATCATCATCATCATCATCATCATCATCATCATCATCATCATCATCATCATCATCATCATCATCATCATAATAATGATGCATTTTATTTATAACCCACAAATCTGAAAACAAATCTCAAAGTGCTACAGAAAAACATGAAAAACAACAGAGACAAGATACAGATAAAAGGCAGGTAATGCAGATATAATCAGCTGTAGGCTTTCCTGAACAAAAAAGTATTGAGGTGCTTTTTGAAGCGGTCCACAGTTTGGGGGGCAGTTGCAGAGAAGCCACTGTCCCCTATAGAGCAGAGTTTGGTCTTGAGTGGACAGAGGCGGTGTGAATTGTTGTTCTTATGGTGGACTGTGTGGTGAGGAGATCTTTGACGTATTGAAGGGTGTTTCTGTGAATACACTGGTGAGTGAGCAGGCAGTTTATATTCTATCTGGAGGTTTATGTGGAGCCAATGGATAGTCTGTATTATGGGGGTGATGTGGTAGAACTCGCATGCCCCATCAGGACCCTGGCAAGACTGTTTTGAATGTGTTGAAGCTTTTGAAGACTTCTGCCAGAAATCCCGACGAGGAGCTAATTGCAATAGTCCAACCTAGAGGAGACAAAGGTGTAAAACAGCTTCTCAGCAGCACGGAAGGAAAGGGAGGGGTTGAGTTTGGCTATGTATGATGGAGGTGGGGGTCAAATTTCACTAACAGGTTACACGGGAGGATGGGGTAATGGTGTGGCCAGAGAAACAATTGCAGTTTACAGACAGGGATCGAGGTTGATGGAGAGTGCCAATTTAGAGGGCCTCAGTTTGAGTGCTGTCTAGCTCTAGGAAGTGAAGGGACATCCATATCTTTACTCCAAGCAGGAGATGAGAGCTGAGGGGGGCAGTAGGGTAGGCTGGGTCCAGTCTCATATAGAGCTGAGTGTCATCGGCATAGCTATAGAAGGACACTCCATACTTGATGAGAGCAGCTGAAAATGTATTT